>OMLJ01112244.1:0-13447 GCA_900302595.1 Gadiculus argenteus
GCTAGGGTGGGGGGGGGGGGGGGCTGAAAAACGGGGACATTTCCGGGGACAGCAGTAGCCGTCGGGTCACCCTAGGGTAACTCCTAGCACTGCTCCGGTGCTAGCCTGAGGGTGCTAGCTAGGGTACCTGGAGGTGGTGCTGCCGCTTGTACTGCAGGGTCTCCTGCAGGTAGAGGCGGCAGGTCAGGTAGCTCTCGGCCAGGTGGTGGCTGAGCTCCGGCACGCTGAGCAGCCGCGGCTCAACGCCCATGCTAGCTCTGCGGCGCGACACACACACACACACACACACACAATAACATTTAAAATTTTGTATGTGGTTGACATACAAACCACATACAAGCCATCGACAAGCCATGGATGGCGTTGTCGAAGGAGGTTAAAAATTAAACACAACAGGCCAACACTAAGATAAGACAAGATATTATTTTATCTTGTCTTATCTTAGTGTTGGCCTGTTGTGTTGTAAAGCATTTCATTTTTAAACTCCTATTATTATTTTATTAGTCCCACAGTAGGGAAATTTCGATAAGCCGATAGCGCACATACTCAAACAGATGGCGGCTATTAGCTTTCATTTCTAGACACAATTAGAGCTAATGTCGGACGGACATTAGTTTCCATCTCGGCCATCGGAGGACACAGTGACACAGCGGGGACAAATGCCACCACTACATCGAAGGGCGATTGATCACCGGGACTGGGACGAAGAATTAGATCAATAATGTCCGGGGCGATGGGAGGGTGACAATAAATAGGGATTGTGTATCCGAGCAACCAGACGCAAATCTAGATCTGAATCATCTGCGTTGTCGGTCGTCATACAGACACGACTGAACGGAGAGAGCTGCGATGTGTACTGCTGTGAGCGGGTGGTTGTGGATACAGGTAAACACGTATGTGTGAGCGTATACACACCTGTGTACCGCCGTGACGTCAGCAGAAGGGACTGTAGTGTTCAGAGAGAGATGGGCGACAAAAGAATAACAGTCAAACGCAAGTACTTGTAATATTTAAACCTCAATTTAGCACTGGTGGGAATAGCAGTTTCAAATAGGGCAACACATACGGACAGCAACGCAAAGCTAGCATACTGTTAGCATTCAGCTAGAGACACAGAGCTAGGCTAAACATTGAACGCATAACATAATATACATACATTCAGGATTCATGTACTAAATATCAGCTGATAAGCCCTTACATTTCTCTGTGCTTTTAATCCAAGCACACATTAAGACGTCTTTTCTCAACTATACGCCCTAAAGAGTAGCTAACATATTTGCTGTCCGTGGAATCATCACAATGCTTCACCTATATTCAAATTCCGTAAGCGTAGTCTGAGAAAGAAATGTCGAAAAAAGAAAACGTGACATCGTTTAATCCTGTTTACCTGTACCTCGTCCCACTTACACCAGAACAAAACGACCCGCTCAGATATCATTTTAACCCGCTAAACCAAGTATCAGGTTGGGTCTTTGGTCAGTAACCCTAGACCGACGCTATCAAGATGCTCTTTCTAGGGCACCTCGCCCCCATATGGTGTTGGGTCCAGAGTCCACACACACACACACACACACACACACACACACACACACACACACAAAATTCTCCCAAAGGAAATTGCTAATCGTCTGTAGCTAGTCAACTTATGAACCCGGTATCTTCTGCATGCCACACTGCATCTTTAATGCCGACATTTATATTTTGACTGTTTGTCAAAGCTTTAGCATAGCATTATGCAATGTTTAAAACCAATGCTAAACCAGATTAATATTTTATCATCTAAAGATTTTTTCAAGCTTGAGCGAGTGCCTCAAATAACAAATGTATACACGTTGCATTATAATTACTGTGTTCATATAAATGGGCAAATTCAGGATTTACATCGATGTGAGTACTTAGTGTGTATAATACATCTGAATTTGCTAAGAAGTCGAGGCTACAATGTGTCTGACATAGATAGCATTTAGCCTACTTGTTACGAAACAAAACAGAGAGATAATCAGCATCGTTTTGCAGGCACTTGTGGTGGCAATAAAGACTGATCATATGGGATTTTATGGGTGCAGCCACTGCACCACATACTCATACTGCTTCTTCATAATCTAAATATGGAACACATGTCATGGCATTCATTGAGGAAAGTACAAGAGCTCGTTCAAAGAACGGTAGCCTACTCGAGTCAAATCTTCCTCAAGCATGGATGAGGCACACTTGAAAACTAATAGAAAACGAAGCAGAAAGCAGCTCGGTAAAAAAATGCAGCTTTTTGGTTCGCTACTCACACGTGTTCTTCCTCTAGTTTCTTCCTTCTATAAATATTTGTAATAATGATAATCACAGTGTATGAATTGAAAGAAAGTTGAATAAAGGCAATTATAACCCCTGTGTTACGTAGTGAGACACCAGCCTGGTTGAATAGAAACCATTGTGCGGTGTGCATCTTTGAAATTAAGGGTGATACAAAAATATATATATAATCTTTTTTAAAGATAATAATAATCTTTTGGTTCATCCGCAAGACTTTCGGAGGTAGAGAGTTCTGTTTTTGTTCACGGTATATAGAACACAGTGTATCCTGCAGGCATGCTTTAAAATCCTGCCTGCACATTCTAACATCAATAGAGCATTGTGGAACCAAGCAAGTCTGTTTAGAAACATATTGTGCGTGCATTAGTGGAACACAAAGAACATGCAAAACTGGACTCGACTATGTAGTCTGACAAAGGCATTCAGAGGGCCTTTGAACTGCAAAGTCGTTGAAAGATCAACCTTTTGCTCCTGTTTCAGTCCTGTCATCTGTTGAATGATCCTCCTGGATTGTGGTGTCCAGTGGCCAAGTGACCAAAGGCAAACCAGAGACGAGGCGCTGCACAAATGGGTCCCAAAGACCAAACTCCTGGTTGAGGAGTTGAAGAAAGCCTTTATTTCAAGGATAGTTTGTGTCTGCATATGTCTGTGTGTGTGTGTGTGTGTGTGTGTGTGTGTGTGTGTGTGTGTGTGTGTGTGTGTGTGTCTGTCTGTCTGTGTGTGTTAGTAATGTGGACCAAAACTGCCCTATATTGCTACTGGCAGTTTTGGGTTACCAGGTATAGTCAATCCAGCATTCTGGCAACACCCCCCCCCTCCCAAAGTCATTGTAGTGAGTGGGAGGGCAGACAACCTGAACAGCAATCGGGTTGCAAAAAGTACGAGAAGTGGGCCAGGGAAGGCATTTTTTGCTGCAAACTTCTTAACATATTGATTGATTCAGATCCTGCTTGCCTCCTCTATCTGTGTGTGTGTGTGTGTGTGTGTGTGTGTGTGTGTGTGTGTGTGTGTGTGTGCGTGTGCGTGTGTGTGTGTGTGTTTGTGTGTGTCTTTACTGTGCTAAGTCCGCTGAGTCTCCAAGGATACTCTGACATTGACAGTGTGGTATACACACTATGTGTACTTTTATAAGCTTTATCGCTGAAGTGTACATATTCCCACCAGAAATTCTTCCTCAGTTCCCCATGTCATCTGACAATCAATTTCTCTCTGACTATTAGTAAGTTGTGGTAGGCACAGTGACTCAGTTTTGGACACTTTGACACTAATGTGCAAATGATACCTTCCTTATTTCATATAGGTTTAAGACCTTGGACACATGAGCTAAGCATTTGACTGTTTTTTTATATTTCCTCATTGCCTTTTGGGTGAAAACCTTTTAATTTAGATCACGCTCTTAAAACAATTGTGAACAACTGTGAAACAGTGAACAATCAAGATGATAAAAAAGCTAAGAGTGTTTGCGTTCTCTTGAGATTATTCCGAAGGCAACACATAATCTGTGTCTAGACAAGAGCCTGAATTTCAAGCACACCTGTGAATATTAACACCAATACCTAGAAAACATGCATAACATACACAAGAGAATCTATCATTATCTGTCTATCTGTCTATCTGTCTATCTATCTGTCTATCTATCTATCTATCTATCTATCTATCTATCTATCTATCTATCTATCTATCTATCTATCTATCTATCTATCTATCTATCTATCTATCTGTCTATCTGTGTCTATCTGTGTCTATCTTTTTTCTATCTATCTATCTATCTATCTATCTATCTATCTATCTATCTATCTATCTATCTATCTATCTATCTATCTATCTATCTATCTATCTATCTATCTATCTGTGTCTATCTTTTTTCATTACATTTTGCAATTGTTTTCTGTACCAGCTATCCAAGCGTGTATTCCCATCCTTTGGAGACTCCAATTTGTGAACCCAGACTTTTCGGTTGGCCACAGCATTAGCTCACCTTGAGCCTGCTGGGATTATTCATGAAGACCTCGGGTCTGAAAACACATTGCTGGCTGACACCTTAGGACAATCACGAAAGGTCATTGAATTTTGCTTGGCTTATCATGTGAATCAGGCTCAAATTGGTTTCCACATTCAGTCACAATGGTACATGGTGAGTAACTGACAGCAATAATATGCTCTTCTCATTTTTCTCGTTTTAATTCAATGCTTCAGATTTTAATTTGCTCTACTTCTATTCTTCCACAGCTCAAGAGGTGCTGCCATTCAATAAATCCAGACAAGACAGAATATGATAACTTTGACACTCATATACTCATATCAGAGGGGCTAGGGGGGTGTCATACATATATTGCCCTTTGAGCCATTTGAGACTGTACCCGTGATTAAGGCCTATATACAAAGAAAATAAAATGTAATTAAATAAAATCCAATTTAATTACATTTATGTAATATACCTGGTCAGATCTTTAGCAGTATTTCACTCAACACGCTGCTCCTAAACGGTAAAATCAATCAACACAGCAAAAAAAACATTGGCTACCCATCTCTATTGTGAATGGTTGAAATAAGTGTCAAGCGACCAGCCATACTTCGAACGGCGAGTGACATCGCCTGTCACAACGATTGCGCGTATGTGTTTTCATCTGAGCCAACCTGAGGTTTGATGTCAGTGTCCGGGTACCCTTTAAGCAGCGGGGTAGTCACTGCTAATGTGTGTGACAACCGTGCTCCACGTGATACACCTTGCCCCACGATAGCATGCTCTCCCAGGCAGGCATGCCGTGTGGCAGGGCACTTCATCGCCGAATCCCATTGCTCTCCGCCTGTCACTATGGCAACCTTGCCATCTTGTCAGGGAATCACTGACAGAGGCGGAAGGGGGATAGATAACAGGGAACAGAATGTCATTTGATAAAGAAGCCTCTTTTGTCTCTTCTTCCTCGCGAGTCTCACGGCTCTCTACTGTGGTTAGATCGCCCTTCATCATCGGGATAGAAGCAGCCATCGCTTTTGTTTTTCTGTTTTTCTAGGTAGCTGATGCCATCTCCTTACAGTTTTTCTCAGTCGCTTTGGTGGTTTTCTCACATCACTATTCACATGTGCGCAGCGGTTAGTGCATTTCTCAAAACAATTGAGTGCGAACTGCAAAACCTAGTGGATAACCTGCAAAAGCGCGTCACTAGTTCAAAATGGATAGTCCGTTCCTCAAAAGCAAGTATTCATGTGAATGAAACTGCCAGTGTCATCAAAATGATAAGACTGGACAACATTGTTTATGAACAAGATAGTCAAATGGCTTTGTCATGTTTTCCAATGCAAAAAAAGGTCAGAACTCAGTGACACTACCTGAAAATGCTCAAGACAGCACTATACACGACATACAGCCATTTGAAAACTACAGTAAAATTACACATTGCTGTAGTTAGGGGAGTAAGTGAGTACAAGACACTGAATACATACGCTTCACATTTTTACTGTATATGCTCTTTGCAATTCTACTATTGTGCAAAAGAAAAATACACTACAGTCACTTATTTAGAACAAACATAATTTGATAACTAGTTCAACAATTTTGTATGTAATGACTCAAGCAATGAAATGAAGACTATTAGTTTAATAGGGAACGACTTCAGCATCCATAAGTATAGTTCATTTTGACTGACATGACATTAGCAAATGATAATGTTATAAAACATCAGATCATTGTATGAAAGCAACTGATACACGTCCAAAAGCATTTGCAATTTGTTCAGAGGAAGGAGAAATACTATGCTACTATGATGTGCACAAATGACTAAATGTTTTGGAGGTTGAACTAATAGTCATGAGAATTTTCATTCTGATCTGAGAAAAGCACCAAAGCGACTGAGAAAAACCGTAATAGAGACCTTGTCATCAAAAAAAGCCAGTCAAACAAACCATAGTGAACTGTGTCTCTTTATATGAAAAAAGTTGTACAGGCTACTTTCATCATAAATAATCGTCATGGACTGCAATATAAAGTGAACACTGTAATATGTTGCACAAATTACATTGAGTTAACATGTTCATTCTCATAACTGCTAGATGCTTGCTTCAAAACAAAACTATTTATGTATTTGATCATGAGGATCAAATTAGAAACTGTGACTCATAAGGCATAACTCGTAACTGACTAGTGATTGAGCTAACTATACAAAATAACTTTCCTGGAATTGAATTTTCCATGATAGGCTTTAAAATAAAAAATTAACTGTCTGCTTGCCGATAAAACGTCTCCTCACCATCAGAGATATATTAACAGCTTGCTTACTTTGTACTCTGTACTGTGAGATAACTTAGTTTCCCTCCTGGGAGCAGCTCAGGTTTATGTTTTCCTAAAGTCGACTCTGAGTCCATTTGTATGCTGTACTAATCCAACCCTGTGCACAGAATAGTTAGGGGGCTCTTTTCCCCCATTTTGTTGAACTATAATATCTCTTTTTCGCACCTACAAAAGTTTACAATCTAGTAATAAAGCCGTAAATCTATTTTAGTGACGTTTTTTTTCAAGTGCTGGGCTTTAAAAGTGCCCAAACAAAAAGCTAAATAGTGGTTGACGGAAAACATGCATAACAAGAAAAACCCTGAAACAAATTTAAATTGGGGGAAAGAAACATGTAAAGCTTTAAAAATAATTAAAAGTAATTGAAAAGCAACCCTTTGTTTTACTGGTAGCTGGTGAAGTGGCCGGTGAGGTGAACCGGGATGATCTGGGAACTGCGCCTGGACGGCCACAGCAGCCTGGCTGCAGCATTCTGGACCAGCTGCAGTCTGGCTAGGGCAGCTGGACTGATACGTTCAAACTAAGAATTACAGAGGTAGGAGATGGCACCAAAATGGCAACAAATGTGTCCCAAGGGAGGCCAAGAATTTATCTGTGTGGTATCCTCGCAACACAGAGGGGCAAGAGGAGAAAAGTAATTTGTTGCTACAGAAAGTGTTCTGTTGGAAAGGCACGGGGAGAACCTATTCAGGGCGATTCCTGATTAGCCCACCCAAACCGACATGAAGCCGACCAAGTAAGATAATGCTGCTCAGATGAAGCTGTCACCTGCATCCGCATCCATTAGAGTGTCATTGGTTACTCTAAGGACAGCAGTTTCAAGTTTAGATTCAAGCATGGAATTTATGAATGTTACGGCCTTCATGTTCAGACCATGCGTCACCATGTGACTCTTCTTCTGCACCGTTCATTGAATGTCTCAAATGTATTGTTATTATTATTATTATTATTTCAGTCACCTATTCAGCAATAAAAATGTCCAGGTGTTTTTAAATGAGTACAAATTTGGAGATAGGATGATAATTACTGCAGACGGATGGATCCAGCCCAGGTTTTTATTTTAGGAGGAGCTGATAGTAATAGCATATTTAAGAGTCAGGGGACACTGACTGCGTTTACATGCAGGAGCATAATCGTGTAATGAACGTATCGAATGAAGATTGGTTTCATGTAAACAGGTTTATTCTATCTGCTTCACCAAAAGGATCGTCTCAGGATTGGATTAGCGAAGCCGATAGGATAGCTGGGCTTCAGCCAGTTCTAGTCTATCTACCTGCATGTGTACTCGATCGGATCGTATTACCGGGAGTTTGCGGATGCTCGAGAATTTCAGCCAGGGATTTCACCCGGAAATGGAAGGAGACGAGATAATAAATAAGATGAATAAATAATAAAAATTCACAAAATATACGCTACTGTTGCCTCGTCAAACTACTCGTACGCCATCGTTGTTTTGTTGAAAGGGCTACAGCGCCACCTAGCGTAGCGGAGTCAGCCAGGTCTCCAACCATTATTCCAATCTGATCCAATGCATGTATACTCGGAGAAGTGACAGCCCCCCCGTCGAGTGCAACATCGGCTTATGGCTTAATCCGATCAGACCATGTAACCGCAGTCCCTGTCAGTTGTAAGAGACTCATTCATAATGGGGAGCAACATGGGTGCAGCTCTGGACAGGACTTCACAGAACACCTTTGAAGGGATAACATCTAGGGGGAGGATAAGAGCATGTGAGAGGCAGTGTAAAGAGTTTTTTTTGTATGGAAATAGGAGTAAGTGAGACAGGAAAAACAGACGTCTAATGTGAGTGTCTGGGGAGTAGGAGACAGAGTAGAGGGTCTGCCTATGAGGGGAGGGGGCAGCTGACCAGACCAGCTCTGGTTGTGCCTATTCACACTGATTTATTTAGTAAAATAGGAAGATCTTGTGGCCCTAATCAAATTGTTTCAAAGACACCCAAGTTATTTCATGTAGAGACGGTTGCATTGCTCCTAATGGAGCTCAATGCAGTCTCTTTTTAGGGTGAGGATGGAACCATCAATCCAGGGAGGTGGCCTGTTAGATTGTGTCTAGTGTGGCTTTACAAAGATGGTCAAGGTTGTTGACCAGTTCATTACTCTTGGTTGGCAGGTGGTAAGCTTCTTAACTTGGTGAAAGTCAATGTACATATAGCAGCCGACAGGATGGTGGAAATACGGGAGCGTTTCTGGGGTAGGGCCATAGAGTAACATGACAGAGTTGAATTAAATACACATGTGATCTGATACAAAGTCCTCCATAGAGAAAGATGAGAGGGAGAGCCTGTGATTAAAAGCCATGTCTCTAGGGTATGTCCACGGTTGTGTGTGGGGCCAGAGATGTGGCGTACAAGATTATAAGACTCTGTAAGGTTAAGAAATTCTACAGCACTAGAAAGGTCATCGACATGGATCACAAACAATAATGAGTCTATCCTAATTAATGAATGATGACTGTGAAGAAATTATGTTTGGCGTTAAGCAAGAATAAAACATACTGTAAAACTTACTATAACATACTGTAAAACTTACAAACATACTATAAAACAATAGCCACGTACCGACCAGGACTTTTTCAGTCCCAGGCTTTTTTTTTGGCTATGCCTACGCATTAGCTCCCCTTGTCGTCTTGTACGCAGCACAGGGAAGTCCGAGAGGCTTACCAACGGAGCGTCGACAAGCTACGAACGGCTCAGAAAAGTACCACCTCTGCTGGAGGACTTTCTGAGCCCTGTGAGAGTCCTGAGGGGCGGATCCTGGGCTGATCCTCTCTCCAAACCGCACCCACAAAACCTCACTAGCGGGAAAAGTATGCCTGGTCGGTACACGGCTTATGGTAGGCATTACTAGTCATGGGAATACAAGTGTTGTTGTTTTTTAAAACCACAAGACCCCCAACACGGCTGTTAAGGAGCTTGTGGGAGATACTTAACAATTATCCCTCGAGGTCAAATGGGCCCATGAGGGCGAGAGGGATAATTGTTTTAGTAAAATACACTAGTAGGGCAGTAAATTCAATTGATTCATCTAATAATGAGCTTAAAAACTCATCACCAAAATGTGAAGCAGCTGCCACAGTTTTTGTTTACAAAGCCTGCAATTTCACTACTAGTAGGCTATGACTTATAACCTACTAGTAGCTCAGCCATGCAGCATCAGAATGCAGCATTGGTGATAGCCCACTAGTTGGATTTTACTAATAGCTGATAGTGAACTTGATCCAAAACGATTAGGATGCATTCATCTTTGCAAAACTAAGTTCAGCTCCCTGCTTTGCCACTGAGGCCAGGTGTGAAGGCTGAGAAGAACGCTTAAGCCACCGTTTCACGTCTCACGGGACCAGAGATTAGAGATCAGTGTCCCACCGCTTATTATTAAAGACTTTGGAGGAGGAGGAAACGGTAATCAGCTGTTAGGAGCTCAGATCACTGCAGGGGAATGTTGTTTAAGCCAACATTTTTATTTTTTTTTTGCTGGGTAATAAATAATAATAAAGTTACCCAGCAATTAACTTTATCAATTGGCTTGCGTTAAGCCAGGAAGGCCAGACATTATACAGATACCGTATAACAGAGTCACACTAAAACATTCCTTACAATGGGGTTACCGATGATCAAGGCACTGGGTGCCGTTTGTGGGAGCCTGTTATGATAGAATGAGTGAACCAGGAGGAGCCACGGTCAAGGAGGTTACTCCGGAGTGGCACAGGACTGAGATGTCGTTGGGGTGACAGGGAACCCTGTCACAGCTATCTGTGGCGGATCAGCAATGGAAGGCCCCGGTGTGTTGAGGTCCAAGGTACAAAAGGGAGCTCAATAATTCGGGGCGATTGTGACTGAGCGACCCAAGCAGGAATCTCCTGGTCATTCAGTGAGCTCTCTTCCAATGGGATGCCTCAGTTTGGAAGATGGCGTAAAGAGCGCCTGCCCTTGCGGACTGTTGACCAGGGTTGTGTTTTGCCTGTGCTGTGTTCCAATACCCGTACTTCCTTGAGTACACTTCACCATAGTACACTATCCGCACTCACTGAGTACGCTGATGTTCAGATGTCAGCGTCGTTCCAAATCGAATACTCTAAAACTACTATAAAAGTACTACTATAAAATGCTACTATAAAAATACTATAAAAGCTATAAAAGCTATAAAAACTACAAAATGACTGAATTATGCGGCCGTTGAGTACGAGAAGTGTACAGTCCACACTCCGCGGTTTGACAGTTTTGAGTTCACCATCCTGGTCCTTTCAGTACACTTCTTTTCCCCCGATTTGAATTGGAACGCCCTACTAAGTAGTACGAGTATGGATACTATGGGTATTGAAACACGGCACGTGTCGAGGCCCTGGATTGGGCACCAAGATGGACCCATCGATCTTCTGTTGGCACTGCAGCCTACGGCGCGTTATTTATGTGAGGATGGGAATCCTCACATTCAGCTTAGTGATTTACCGAACTGGGTGGAGAGAACCCAGGAGAGAATCGCTGATGTGACAAGTGGTGATATAGAGGTAGAGTAGTCAACAAGTCCTATACTCTTAGCATTGGGTTCTGTGTCCTCGTGCTCGAGAGAGAGAGTATAGCTTTAAAGGGGAAATTCAACATTATACTACGGTTGTTTAACAACAAACGTTGCTGCAATATTTATCATGTAGCAGCACAGCAATGCAGCACGCGAAGACTCAAGACACACCGCCCACGCCGAAGTGTCCACCCTGCATCGGTCAGTGGAGCGGACTCTTGGAGTGATATCCCAGCTGTATGCTCTCACTATGAGCCTCTGCTTACCAACGTAAGGAGGTGGTTCTACTTGACTGATCGAAAACATTTCTCACCTCAAAACGCACAGGCTGCTGGTCCTCTGTCAGACATTATCGGCTCACAATCAATTCCATCGACCCGTCCCAAATGTGCCCTGTTGAATACAAGTCTTTGCAATTGTTAATGTTTTTATCCCTATAGAGGAACTTCCAGGGGCCGCAACCCTTCAAAACACTCAAAAAGCACAAACCAATTCACACATAAAATAAACACAAGGGGCCATCCCATCAACTGTATTGTCCATTGACACAGACCAGGTGCAAAATGCCTCCTGAGATGACAATACCCCATAGACGCATAAAGCCATTACAAAATGCTAGTCACATGAATTAGGCTCTGACTCACTCCCCCCGACTGTCCCTTTACCTTTGGGACCCTGACAGCACTTACCTCCCTGACGAGTTAGACATGTGGTGTCACCTTGAGTGTGAACGGCGATGTCACTTGCCACTCAAACCATGACCATCTTGTGAATTATTTATCGTACTTTTGCAATACATTACAATAATGCGATACAATAATGACCTTAATTAACGCAGACAGAGGCAAATCTCCTGGACTCTGCTTCTGAGTACACAACAAAGTGGTCACACAGTCACTAAGATCAGTCATTGAAGTTTACTTGTCAAGCCCTTTGCCTATCCCAATACCCCTCTCAAAGGGCTCTCCACAGACCCATGTCCAGATAAGATCTGACAGCCGCCCCCTTGGCACTGCGTTCTCAAACAGGCATGGAAGGAACTCCTTATATTCCTTGTTTCTTCTGTCGATCGGGAAAAAGAACACACCCTAAGGGGCTTACAAGGATGAACACACGTCTAGAATCACCAGGAGAGATAGAGGTTCCAACTTCCACGTTGTAGCTCAAGAAACGTCTTTGATAAACCATTGAGATTCTGTTTTTTTTTAGCACCCTCCTTTCACTATTTCCAGTCGGTTCATAATGCTGTTAAAGGTTAAAGGAGGTACAATTGCATACCTCTGTCATCTGATATGATATCGATTCTCACAATAATAAATGGAGCTTCAAATGTATGAATCAACGTGTGTGTGGTCATTTATCATCATGCGTTGAACCCACTGCGCAGTGTGTGTGTCTGGTGATCGCCGGGGGAGATCTCTGAGCGTCTGTCATCCCAGTGTTTGCAAGCTTTGGCAGCATGGGAAGACATGTTTCTCCGATTGAAGAAATACAAATACTATGTCTGGTGATTGTGTATGTGTGGGTGGGTGTATGTGTCATTAGCTCTAAAGTTTCAAGTTCTCTTTAGGATAACTACTTGTATGCTTCCTTACTTACTTTCTCTTTTTTTTTATCAACCAAGACGTCAACATGATCTGCCGGAACTAGCACTGAACGCATAAAAATGCATACAATATAAACAACAGGAAATAAGCCATGCTGTTTCTCCCGCTAATGACTTCAACAGCAATAACTTAAATAGTTACAGTTGAGACGATGTCCGTTGTTTTTTTCCAGATCGAATCCATCTGATTCTTCTTTTACATCGTTTGGCTTGCCTTGGCCAACAGATGGTGAAACAGAGATCTGAGTTTGAGAAGTTTAAGGGCCATTTTCTGGGAGAGGCAGTTGCTGTTGACAGTTGACAGCTTGAAAGCTTGTATTTGTGTGTACTTTTCCTGTGACAGACTTTCCTGTCACAGCACCTGCTAAAAGATCTCCACGACTGAATGTGACACCCACACTCTAATGAGGAATCGGTGTATGTAATTGTGCACTTTCGTGTGGATGGATGGTGTTTTGAGTGTGTATGTGTGTGTATGTGTGTGTGTGTTGAACACACACTTTCTCTTGCTGATGCTTTCCTATTAGCAGACTATATCAAACATAAGGGTTATTCCAACCAAAGTCTATTATTAACTCAATACAGTACGTTGTATGTTATGATTATGTGTGTGTGTGTGTGTGTGTGTGTGTGTGTGTGTGTGTGTGTGTGTGTGTGTGTGTGTGTGTGTGTGTGTGTGTGTGTGTGTGTGTGTGTTTGTGTGTGTGAGAG
>OMLJ01112267.1:0-16761 GCA_900302595.1 Gadiculus argenteus
ATAACGAACGGCCCCGATCTCGTAAATGTAATCCTGTAACTCGTTAACCCCAACACTCCCAACATTTCACATCTTGGTTTATTTCGGTTTTCCATAAATTATTGCAAATTCCGAGCATCAGTTAACTATTGTCAACCTCACAATCTACTGCTGTATGCCGAATGTGTGAGGGGAAAATATACAATAAACCGGTACATATTCCTCATAAATGCAGGAAGGTGCGTGATATTTTGAGAATCAAGTCATTGCTACTTGCAATCATGTCTTATGGCCTACCACATCGTTACAAATTAAACTACTGATCATTTCTACACATTATCTAATTAAGCGTATACATTTTCACAACATTACTTTTCAGAATTTGGCTCTTACAATACTAGTGTTTCAGTTCTCCCGGGCTAGGGATGACGTGAAGATTGACTTTGAAAACCAACACCATCCAATTCATGTCTCAAGAATTCATGAAATGATCGTCAAATGTTTTCTTAACAGATTTTTGATGTTGGGGAGAGTTTGTTGGTGCCAGACGAATTCACGGCGGAGGAGAAGCAAACGGGCATGTGGTGGCGACACCTGGTGGCCGGGGGTGGAGCAGGCGCAGTCTCCAGAACCTGTACGGCTCCACTTGATCGTCTCAAAGTACTCATGCAGGTGAGCAGGGGCGGAGTGGTCGTTGGGATGATCAGGAGTTTAGTTAATTTAACATATCTCTGAGTTCATGGACGCTTGAAAATATGTCTGAGTTACTCTGGGACAAATTATATATGTTGAGCAGAGTGAATATAGATCTGGGCTTTATGAAAAAGTACAACAAAAGATATGTCTATATACACAATAATAGCAGTGGAAATTTCGATGAAAAAACAAATTTGATTCTCCCCCCTCCGCCAGGTGCACTCCTCCAAAAGCAACAGCATGCGCATCGCCGGGGGCTTCACCACCATGGTCCGGGAGGGCGGCTTCCGGTCTCTCTGGAGAGGGAACGGTATCAACATCATCAAGATAGTTCCAGAGACCGCCATCAAGTTCATGGCTTATGAGCAGGTGAGCGCAGGGCCGGACGGCAACGCGGTGCAAACCGTCGCTTCCTCCACCCCACCGAGCCGACGATGCGTACTTCCCACAGCACACGTGCAAAGTATTTATTTTGAGTCGAAAGTAGCGAGCAAAATAATACAGTCCAGGGTTTCCCACAGCACTTGACAGCTCAGGAGGCCGCCTAAGCAACCCATGTCCCTGCAGCCGCCGTCGTGTAAATATTGTATGAAATAATCTAAACTTCATTCACTCTCTGTGTATGGATCAAAACAGACTTGCGGCCTGACAGCCTGCATGAAAATAAGCATAAATGGTCCACCCTGTACAAGAGTGTCATTACCAAAGAGAGAGAGCACTTGGATTGTTTTTGCTCACTGTGGGGATGAGGCACTGAGGCTAGCCTATAGCGCTGCTAAATAATGGTTGAATGTAATACAGAGTCTGTAGCCTAGCCCCCCACACCCCCGGTCTGACGGCAACCCCCACCACCTTAACTAACAAGTTATTTTCTGCGGGAGACGCCGCTACAGTCACGCTACAGTCACGCTACAGTCACGCTACAGTCACGCTCCGTGGGCCCTGCTCCACTGACCACCGTATGCTTCTACTCATTTTTGTGTTGCACTTCACACATGAGGCAAAATTCGTGCTTTCTCTGCTTTGGGCTTCATACAAACAAATTAAGGTTAACAAATGGTATAAATAAAAAGAATAGAACAAACGTTATAAGTAAAATAATGCAGAAACACATGTTGTTGTTGCATTGCTCTAGTTTCTGCATTGCTCACACTAAAGTGTGAGTGACGGGGAGTTTGGTTTAACGATTAGAAGGCTTCCCATGCGCCCACGATGTTCTGCCAAGGGTCCCCTGCAGTGAAACAAACCTCAATGGTCTACTGAGTGAAGCGCAATAGACCCAGACACCCCTTGAATGGGTTCTCTTCATACTTTCATTCATTAGTCCCTTGTTTATACTTTTCATTCATTTGATCACATTTTCACTATTTCCAATCATTTATACTGCAAGGATTGTCTGTATTGTGGTGTTCTGATTGGGGCGGCGGGCTCACAGAGTGGGCACAATTATTAGAATATCTGTTTTTCTCCAGATCAAGCGTTTGATTGGGAGCGACCAGGAGACGTTGGGAATCGCTGAGAGACTGGTGGCTGGGTCTCTGGCTGGAGTCATCTCTCAGAGCACCATCTACCCCATGGAGGTAAGGTCCTAGCTCTGTCCTGCTTACACCAGATGGCATGCCAGGAAGACTTGGTAATCACAACCAATTATATCTATTTTTTTAAGTAATCCCCAGTTTTAGCATACAAAGTACCGCCCAGGGAATAAAAAATATGTGCTCTGAGGCCGTAAAAATGTGAAATGGTTTTAGAATAAACCGAGACATTGGCTTTGTTTGCACAAGCGTTTGGAATCTAATCGAGATCTGAAAACTGCTTAGAGATTGCGATGCAAAGATGTTTTTTTTGTCTAAACAGGTGGGATCGGTTGTACCAGGGATGTAGACAACCGTTGTCAAAACCACCTCCAGAGGTGATGTAAGCCACATTTAATCTAGATTGACGAGAGATGGGCTTTAGTCTAGACTCATCTCTAGTGGGAGCATTGTCAAGTCAAATGCTTAGCTCATCCGATGGCGAAAGGCCTCGTATGTCTTTTATTAAACATTGTCGCTACGTCACTGCCCATTTTCGGAGAGTGTGTTAAAAACATAGGAGGTTGTACGAAACGCAAACCGGTACCGGTAGCCGGCATATGTGCGCATATCAATCTGGAACAGAAAACTACAATATTTCTCGCATTTAACAAATTAATATATTTTAGTCCAAAATTCAGTAGAAATGGCCACCAACGCTGGGTTTCAACTGAAGAACGTGATTTTTGAGGTTAAAGCCTTCTTTTAGCTCGTAAATTAAATCTGTGAATGTGGAGGTTTGGGTTGAGGGTTCAGGTCTTTCTCGATGATGGACGGAGTCATCGACTTACACTTGGCCTGTACACCACGGCTGATCCCTGGATGTAGCTATAAGTCTCGTCATTTCTCTGACTAATATAGCTGGATCTCTGGGGGACCTATCCTAGATGGACGACTGTCCAAGGCATTCTGACACAAGAGCCATATGAGCCACGGGTTCTATCTGAAGCGTGCTCCTTCCTCTGCTTTCAGGTGCTGAAGACCCGCATGGCTCTGAGGAAGACGGGGCAGTACCAGGGCATAGCGGACTGTGCCAAGCGCATCTTCCGCAACGAAGGCCTGGGTGCGTTCTACAAGGGCTACGTCCCCAACATGCTGGGCATCATCCCCTATGCCGGCATCGACCTGGCAATCTACGAGGTGTGTGTCTCTTGGTCATTTCTGCTTTGAGTACTAATGATTTAGAACTAGTAACTTGTGTTTAGAGAAGAACCAAAAGCATTTCTTGCTGCATTAGCTGCCTGAGTGTTCAATTACCATGGATTGACCACAGGAAGCACAACCCCATTTAACCTTTTTGTTTTTCTTTCGTATATTATGGACTTCTTTCAAGCCTTTATGGTCAGAGAGAGAGAAGGAGAGAGGGAATGACATGTCGAAATCAAAAAGTTGTCACTACGGGTGCAGGTGCCTTTCAAGTCTTTATAGGGGGGTGTACCGCCGTTGGTGTGTAGGTTTTACTAATGTAAATACAGTCACAAAATGACTATAGTGCAATGTCAGGCCTTGGAATGCGTTGACAAAGGAGGGGCCTGGCATCAGTGGTGTGTGCGCCACTGAGCCGTCAGACTCTCCGATTTACTTGCATCTTGTTACCTCTCTCCACGTCGCTCCCTCCAGACCCTGAAGAACTGGTGGCTGCAGCGCTACGCCACGGACAGTGCCGACCCCGGGGTGTTTGTGCTGCTGGCGTGCTGCACCACCTCCAGCACGTGCGGGCAGCTGGCCAGCTACCCGCTGGCCCTGGTCCGGACCCGCATGCAGGCCCAAGGTCAGCCTCGTCGGTCACCCCTCCTCCGCACTGGGGAGGCGGCGTCGTCGTCTGTTCCCCCAGTAGATATCAGTGGTCCACTTTGGTTGACTCCCCCGTTTGGCTCAACGTGTCTGCACGATGCATTTTCCCATTCCCATTCAGGACAAGAGTGTCTCTTTAAATCTAAAACAATTTATCACCAGAAATCAATCGTGTATTGTAGCAGTGGACTTTATTGTCCCCGTGGGGCAGTTGGGTTTGCAGCACAGTTGCACTTCATGAACGATCCGTTTATTGATGGCATAAACAAGCTAATTTGAATAAATACTTTGATTAATCGGATGAGTCCGATGTCTATGAATGCAGGATGTAGTGCATCATGGGATATAGTGCGGTAATAGTTGGGCAGTATCAGTTGAACATCAGTTGAACACTTATTTTACTGTGCGTTATCGGTGTAAACTAGTGCACATTGTACAAGACTACATAAAAAACTAATTCTGCAGCATATAGGGCCACAAGGGAGCCAACTCCAACACAGCTGTCGAACACACTGTCTCAACCAGGCTTAACGAGATGTTGTCATGGTTGTCATGGTTTTCCCCCCCCTCCTCCTCCTCTCAGCTACCATGGCAGGAGGCCCTCAGATGACCATGTGCGGCCTGTTCAGACACATCATGAGGACGGAGGGCCCCACGGGACTCTACCGGGGCCTGACCCCCAACTTCATGAAGGTCATCCCCGCAGTGAGCATCAGCTACGTGGTCTACGAACACCTCAAGATGTACCTGGCTGTCCGCTCGCGGTGAGGAGGAGGAGGAGGGAGGCCGGGGGCTCAGAAAGGTTTTTGTTTAAGCAGAACATTCAAGGTTGATGTATAGACTGGAGGAAACGAAGAAGAGGGAACATCTCAAGAGGCAACTCAAATAGTAGTAGTAAATGGTAAATGGTAAATGGACTGCATTTATATAGCGCATTTTCCTGTAACCTATGGCCATCCAAAGCGCTTTACAACCCTGCCTCACATTCACCCATTCATTCACACATTCACACACCGACGGCGGTGTCGACCATGCAAGGCGCCAGCCAGCTCGTCGGGAGCAGTTAGGGTTAGGTGCCTTGCTCATGGACACCTCGACACTCAGCTAGGCGGAGCCGGGGATCGAACCAGCGACCTTGCGGTTACCAGCCAACCCGCTCTACCACCTGAGCTACTGCCGCCCCAGTAGTAGTAGTAGTAGTAGTGAGTATGGTGAAGAGTGCAACGTGTTGCACCAAGGAGCCCAGGGGAAAGACTTCACTGGAGATGGAGCTGGTCAGCACTCCCCTTGTCCTTAAAAAGAATGTCATTGTTGTAATTTAACTTCATTATTTATTCAATGCTAATTATTACAATCCAGTAGTGCTTTTAAAATCTTATTTTAGGTTAACTCTGGAGCCGATCACTCTTGCTGGGGGGGGTCAGATGGCTAAAGTCTTAAAAAAATGAAAATAGTACTAATGAAATTAGTAACTTAAGGAAATTAGTCTTAGTGCTTAGTTCGAGAGAGCAATTTACGTGCTCTGAATCCTGTTTAGTCTTAAACTCAATTAACTACAAGTACTTAGTTGTGTTCAATATTTCAAGCAACACCTTCACAGCATTAATGATTTTTTTTGTTTTTACAGTAGTGATGGGTATGCACTGTTCCTGGCGTGCATACCGGGCTCCATCATCCACATTCATTAGTTAAACATTGCAAAATGAAATGGTTTATTTGTAGCAGGCCGAAGGCCGTAGGTGTGGCAGTCTTAAGAAGGCTTCTGTGAATGTTTACTCAAATGCACCTTGTCTGGCTTTAGACTTCTGGATATAAGCAAACAAAACATTGATATGCTGGGGAATTGTGTGTAGGGCCGCATATATATTCAACCATCCATTAGGTTCTAGAAATGCACCATATATTGTATAAGACATTTATAATTCATAATATGTAAATTAAGATTTGAGGATTTGAAAGCAAAAGTAACCATTTTAATGTAATTACATTTGAATCTGTGTGGAAGCAAATGGGGTTAAAATGCTACTATTTCAATGTTGTAATTCTTGAAACTAACAAACCATTCCGCTCTGTAAGGACATTCCTTCTATCGGCCTCATTTGCTCTTCACTGCGCTAATGGCACATTGATCATCGATCAATCATTGTTTAAGTTTGGATGTTTGAGCATTTATTTTTTTACTTTTTTATTTTCTTCACATGGCGTTCATATCAACTCAAGCCTCCTCAAATGTACAGGCTTCCTTTTTACCATCCTAAGCTTGTTTATGGATGGTGTTTTAAGAAAGCACCTGGATAGCCCTTACCTTAGCCCTTACCTTAGACAAGACCTGTGCAGCTATCGATCCACTGCTGTCCACGTGCTGCCCTCTGATGGTAGCAGTGTGGATTAGAATAGCAAGCATTGGGTTCTCTTACTTGAAGACAGACTGTAACAGACCTGTCAAATGGTTGGCGGGTTATTGACAACAATTGCAGTGTGTTTGGTTGTAATAAGTTATACAGCCAGGTTAAGCAGAGCTTCATTAACCATTTCAAAAGTTTAGTCTCTTAACAAAATCTTGCACAATATGCTATGATAAAGTATATGATATTGCTATTTGAATTGATGTAAAGAAACTACAACGGTCATCTAGAATGAATTGCGGGACATTTTCTGTAGGAGCGTTGTGCTCATCTAAACTCTGACGGTGCAATCAGTCTAATATCATTGTAAAAAAAAAAAAAGTATACATTATGTTTATGAGCATATTACCAGATGCCCGAATCTGAAGCAAAAAATCAGAAAAGAGACTTTATATTGGCAAAATAAGAAACGTTATATTCCCCCATTATCATTTATCAAACCGGATCAAGTGGTTCCCTGTTGGTTAGTCTGGCAGAAATAGACAAATTGCAAATGGTTTGTTGTTGTCCATCAATCCTGGTATGAGCTAGGAAATACTTGATATATTTCCTTTCCTTTTTATTTCACTGCAGTTTGTGTACCGGTAATTGTATATTATACAAGTGTACTGTTAAAGGGACATTTAAGAAGTACCAACACGTTGATATCCATATCTCAACGCAGTGTGTGGACAGCTTGAACCTGTTCCTCATTGGCTGTCATGCTTGGTCAGGTGGAGTCCTTCAAACCCTGAATGCACTTTAAGGTACTCCGCTTTACTCCAGTGAAAACCTTTTCTGGTTATTTATTTGTGTATTTGCTTTATTTATTCCTACACAAGGTGTAACATGACTGAAAACTGTGATGCATTAAGCGATCCAATTGTCTTGTTTCCCTTACCTTAACTATGTGTTCTGTGGCTTTAAAGTGAAACGTTTTGTCCCTATGGTGTTTGGTATGGGATAAATGTGTTGGTTAGGAAATGTAGGGCAGGGGTGTTAACAGCAGCTACATGCAAATGGACAGATATATTCAGCAAATACATTTTAATATTCTTACTCATTCATATTCCATGTTCAACACATCTCTAAGTATTACTATAGGTATTCCTTTAGTGTTGGTAGTTTTGTCGACCTGAACATCTACAAAGGTACATTTCAATTGAAGTTGTCAACCATTGTTGGACAAAAACAGCATGAACTTAGTGGGGGATCTAGGATGTTTGACCTGTTGCATTTTATTATGAGTGTGCATGTTACCCTGGTACGTGTGTACCAAGGAATTGTGTTTGGATTCACAATAAGAGTCCTTACTTCATTCTGTATAAGTAGTGACTTCCTTTTAAATTGCATGAGACAATTTGAAAAACAACCAACATGTTTTATTTGAATTTGCTTGCCGTTTTCAAAATGAGCTATTGCTGAGGTCCAGTCAATTGATTTTACTCTTCATGAATGATTGTCACACCAAGCTGGCATATTGTGGAGAAGAAGGCGAATGGTAGACCTTATGGAGGCCAATGCACATCTCTTAACCTGACATAGTGTGTTCTATGCATACAATGATCACAGGAAATACAATTATGGAACTTGGGGCTTCTGTGAACTGTGAGTGTATCTGCAGAAATCCACAATCTGTTTGTACTGCTAGCTCCTGTCTCAAAAGTAACGCCTTATCTCGCATCACCTGTAGAAAACTTGAAATGATATATTGCATACACTGACAGAAGGCCGGGAAGTTCTAAGTCTTATGGTGAGGTAGTTTATAACAAAATCTATTTGAGAAATATCTATATAATATATATTTATATTTGTATTCTTTTTAGGTGCGGAGTGTATTTGACAAGTTAAAGAATAAGTTTGAGATTATTTTGTTCTAGAATGCATCGATGGAGAGAATGTAAATCATTTATGCTTGTATGCAATCCTCTGTTCAATAAATGTGTTCTGCATTCATATTGGTGCCGACTGTCTCTCCATAACCAATGTCTCTTCAGGACTTCAATATTGAGTGGAAAGTTTGGTATAATTACCAGTTATTCCTGTAGGGGTCTGTTTCCGTTATGTCCTAATTGCATTAAACGTATGTTTTCATATATTTTGCTTTGACCAATACCAACCTGTGAATCTTTTCAACTCCTTAAAATTGGCAAAATCCAATGGCAAATAGTCGTCATAATATTATATGATCTAGTACACATTTAAACGACGTTTAAATTCAGCGCTTATTTCTAAAATGTAACTTTTAGACGGCCCCTAGTTGGCATAAACCGTTTCCACCGTCAGCTGAAATCGCAGTGCTCGAAACGAAAAATCCCAGTAGAGTTTATCGACTTCTTGCTACTCGAGAAAAGAGTTAATACGGGACTACGACAATCAAATCAATGTATGCCGTTCGAAAACGCGCAGCACTCTGTCGTGTATGACGGTCTATTTTGCTTGGAGTCTGGATAGAGCTACACTCGATCGTCACAAGACATCCTTGTTTGTTCCTGCTTCTGTCACGAGGTTTTAGCAGCTGGATATACCTCTGCTTCTAAACAACGGACATATCATCATCTGCACACATACAAGCCAGAGAGCCATTTGGGGTAGGGGGACATACTTAAAAAGGCTAACCCAAAATGCTGTCGTTGGAGGAAGTAAAATCATTTTTAGACCGTGCAGAACAATCTCACGTTCTGCAGTTTTGGTCCGAGTTGTCTGAGGATGAGAGAAACGACTTTCTGGTAGAATTGTCTGGACTGGATCTGAACGTGTTGAAGAGACACTGCGAAGAAGCGCTCTCTGCTGCGGCGTCCCAGCCTGAACGAGTGGACCCGCACATAGAGCCGGTCACTGAGGAGTTTGTGGGCAGCGTCCTGAAAAGTGATAAAGCCACCCTTGTTCATTGGGAAAATGAAGGTATTCTATTCTGGTGTCTTTTTATTATTATCGAGGCCTAGGCTATGTGAAATTACGTTTTTCCCATAACGTCGACAATGTCCAAGATTCAAGATCAATATCTAAGATTTGTTTACCCTACAACATGCAGACTTATTACCTGGTTGTGTTTTGTCTATTTTCAACTAAATTACCTTGAATATCCCAGCTGATTGTGTGATGGCAGGAGTGAAAATCAAGTGATCAGGCTAACTTTTATTTTCTGTCTGTTACAAAGAAAGTCACAAATGCACACTTTGTAATTTTTGTAATTAAATATTTACAGATCTAAATCCTAATGATAGAGTCGTTTAACTGTAAAATATAACGGTGGGGTTAGCGCCCCCTTTTGCAAAATAACTGCAACTGCAGTTTATTGTGGTTAAAATTTCCCAAAAGCTTGTATCCTGTCTGACCACACATGTTTTCACAGGGTTGTTGCAGATCTCAGAGAATCGAGTTGGAGTTCTGCTTTTGGCAGGTGGTCAGGGAACGCGACTTGGTGTCCCATACCCCAAAGGAATGTTTGATGTAGGACTCCCGAGTGGGAAAACCCTCTACCAAATCCAGTCGGAACGCATTCGCAAAATACAGAAGCTGGCAGATTTTAAACATGAAACCAAATGCACTGTCCCATGGTACGATTTCAAAGATGATGAATAGTTTGAGTACTCTCTGAAAAATTGTCTCCCAAAGCCTGCTTTGTCTGAAAGAGTTTATGAAGCATTTGTTTATGTATGGATAAAGAAGGATACACTGGCAAATCGTGTGTGTGTGTGTGTGTGTGTGTGTGTGTGTGTGTGTGTGTGTGTGTGTGTGTGTGTGTGTGTGTGTGTGTGTGTTTAATCCTGTATTCCTCAGGTACATAATGACCAGTGAATTCACCCTGAGCCCCACAGAAAGTTACTTCAAGGAGAATGATTACTTCGGCCTGGATCAGTCCAATGTTGTGATGTTTGAGCAGAGGATGATCCCCGCCGTGACCTTTGATGGAAAGGTCATCCTGCAGGGCAAGGGGAAGATTGCCATGGCCCCGGGTACGGGCACCTCCAATCAGCCATCTTGGCTCTAGATCCTCGAACCAAGTGTGGGGAAATGTAGCGTTTGGAGCCACTAGGGCAATGAGGCCTATAAGTTGTGTTGGTTGGTGAAGTGGTATTTCGGTTCTCCGGCCAAGTTATAAATTGAAAAGAAATAGAAAGTATACTATAGTAAACTGGATGACTTTCAAGCTTCTGTCCGATAAATATCTTACAAAAAAGTCGCTGTGCGCTCCTTGTCAGATGGAAACGGCGGTCTGTACCAGGCCTTGGTGGACAACAAGGTGCTGGAGGACATGGAGAGGCGCGGGGTGGAGTACCTCCATGTCTACTGTGTGGACAACATCCTGGTGAAGCTGGCAGACCCCCATTTCATCGGATTCTGCGTGAGCAGAGGAGCCGACTGCGGTGCCAAGGTACACACCGAGTGATGATCCTCATAGAGACCCAACTCAGCAGGGACCTCATGATATTATGTTACAGAGCTGTGAGTGCCGATATTCTGTCAATATTGTGTTACGATATTAGTGTCCAATGCTGGGGTTCCGGCTTGGAAAGGTCCTTCATGGTTTAATTTTTTTTTATGAATGTGGCCTTACAGCAGATCAGCACATGAGGTGAATTGCTGTTCTGTAAGGTGAAATTTGTCTGAAAGCAGCCTCTAGTCTATTGAATGTACTATTTTGGACATAACGTGTGTGTGTGTGTGTGTGTGTGTGTGTGTGTGTGTGTGTGTGTGTGTGTGTGTGTGTGTGTGTGTGTGTGTGTGTGTGTGTGTGTGTGTGTGTGTGTGTGTGTGTGTGTGTGTGTGTGTGTGTGTGTGTGTGTGTGTAAGGGTGCCAACATTGATTTTGGTCAAAGGAAGTATTGCCATTTATGTGGTAGACTGTATTTCGTTTTTTTCATGATGTGCAAAAAAGAAAGAAGAGAAGAACGTGTCAAGTGGATGAGGCTGGTTTGAGCCAGGTTGTCACGGCGATACCTCTGTCTTTCGCTGGTATACAGCACAGACTAGTGGACAGAAGCGACACTTTGAGTCTCACTGTGGGATGGGTGTTGGCCTCTTTTTTAAATATATTATTATATTTATCCAAAAAGGGCAGCACAGCACCGGGGTAAAAATGCAATAGAGGAACGTTGTATGTTCCCAGAATATACAACGTTTTTAGCGATACAGAATAACAAAATAAAAAATCGAAGTTGCAAGTGCAAAGACGACAGGCAATCATTTTGTGATGCCCCAAATCTTTCTGGAGGTTTTTGAAGTCAAGGAAGGGAGAGATCAGTCAGTTTGGAGTATTTTGGCAGCTCATTCCAGGTCGACAGGGAAATCTTTCTTGTCCTTTTCAGTCCTGACGTCCATCTGTCCTGAACAGGCAGTTGGAACAAATTATTGTGAGTGTAGACCATAATGACCTTGGCTATGGAACACCAACTTTAGCTTGCTCTTGTTACAGAGTTTTCTCTCTCCCAGGGTAGTTTAGAGTTTAGGATGTTGTTGGAGCCCCAGGCAAAAGATCCTGGGTTCAAGTCCACATCCTTGAGATGGGATGCAGACACCCCCTGATGTCTGCATCCTTGAGCAAGATCCCCATACCCGCTCATTTAAGACGTCTGAATTCACTGCACGTCGCTTCGGATGGAAGGGTCTGCTAAAATGACAAAACAGTGACAAGGAAAATGCTAGTAAAAAGTTTCCAAATGTCTTTCGCAGATTCCACAGCAGTCCTCCCGGTCCCTCGCAGTGGGAGCAGAGCCACACCCGGGTCCAGAGGATTCTGCAGACCCACGGAACAAGACCCAAACACCTTGTGAGTGACCTCTT
This sequence comes from Gadiculus argenteus, assembly GCA_900302595.1. Taxonomy (NCBI): domain Eukaryota; kingdom Metazoa; phylum Chordata; class Actinopteri; order Gadiformes; family Gadidae; genus Gadiculus; species Gadiculus argenteus. The sequence goes on from OMLJ01112267.1 coordinate 12,215, forward strand.
GACCTTTACTGGGACAAGCGCAAACCACCTTTGACCGTGGTCAGAGCACCGTAGCCCGAGCAGGACACTAGGAAGATACTAATAATTCATGGTTATAAGGTCTGAAGTTGTATTATTTTGTAAGAGAATATTTTCCAATTATTTTCCAGTTGTTTCTCTGCTCATCTTGGAATGTAATAAACATAAGAAAGCTGGAGCAGTGATGCAAAGAACTTTGTCTTATAGCCACCCCCTTTAGACTCCCACCTTTTGAACACCTGAAGAATAAGTATCAAGTCCCAAGCTTAAACATTTAAGGGTTGGGCCAGTCATATGTAATAGGTTATATCCTGAACCTGTTTCCCAAAGCGTGATGACATCTATACACAAAAGCCATCGTTTGTTGACATTGTCATGGTTGGAGCTTGTTCCTAGTGTTTGCTGAAAAAGGCGTCTTGTCTTGTGACTGCAGGCGGAGGAGGAGGAACAACCGAGGAGTGGGGGTTTCTGTTATGGAGCTCACGGTGGGTCCCCAGTCCCACAAGACAGGTAAAAGACCCCACTGCTCTGCTCTCCACTCCTTTTTACCCACTTTTTTTACACACTTTTATTTTATTTTTTTGTGGCAGCAGCTCAGGAGGTAGAACAGGTTGTCTGGCAACCGAAAGGTCGCCAGTTCGATCCCTGCCGCGTCCTAGCTGTGCCGTGTCCCCGAGCCAGACGCCTCGCTCACACAATGGAAAGGGCAGCGAAACGGCATCCAGTGACCGCTCCCCCGGGCCTCACAGAGCGGCCTTCCAGGAAAGCCGCGACAAGATCTACCATAGTATCTACCGGAAGTATGTACCCTACGACGACTAATGGACCCCGACCGGTCATGGAACATCCCGGTTCAGATGGAGGAGGATCGAAGGGATCGCGATGGGAGCAATAAACATGTCAGCAAGTGCTCTGAGACCATTTCGATGGCGAGACTGCACTTTAAATAAATTGATTGCTTTATGAATCGTTTGTGTGGTGAAAAACTCAGCTTTAGTTTGTAAATAAATATTTTTTTTTATTACTCGTTCAGTTTTTTTGTATAGATTTTGGAATTGTGTATAGCTGATGTTAAAAAAATTCACAGAACCATGTCTTACACTTCTGAATTACATATCTAATAAGCCAAATCATAACAGACAATTAAAAATGCAAGCCTAAAAATTTTAATGCAAGATAGATCTTTTGGTACAATAGTTTCCATTGAATAATCAAATAAGTACATATTTTAATTAATTTCTAAAAAAAAATGCACTCATCTTAGTTAACCTGTATACTTAATACACATGTTAGCAATTATTCAATCCTGGAAGTGTGTATCATATGCTTGATGCTAAACACTCTTTATATTATATAGGCCCCAGAAGGCTTATTGCTAAGCCTCTCTTTTAGGAGTTATTGGTGTACATTATGAATGAAGGCGTGAGATAACGACGTGAGTGTCAGACTGCTGCAGGTTTCTTCTGATTAAACCTCTTCTTTTTCGAGCGGCCGGCTGCCGCTGCCGTCTTCTCTGCCATGATGTCCATGTACTTCTTCTTGTTTTTCCTGGGGGAGAAACAGATCTTTAGAACAGACTAAAAGAGAAGACTGCATAAGCAGAACAGGCCGTGCGTCTTTCTTAGGGACCCCTGGTCATTATTGACACACAATATGAAACGTTTGAATGCATCTGAAATCACCAGGCACTTCGACATTAAAAGGAAAAGTTGCAAATGACAGAAACATTCATGGAATTGGACCACTTGGTCATGAAAAAGGTTCACCTTGTTGTGGATCAGTGTTCCTCAGGTAATAAACAGTGTGAATCAGTGTTCCTCAGATGATAACAGTGTGAATCAGTGTTCCTCAGATGATAACAGTGTGAATCAGTGTTCCTCAGATGATAAACATGCAATGTGAATTAGTGTTCCTCAGATGATAAGCCTACCGTCTGAAGTCTGTGTCGGCCAACAGCTCCTCCGCCATCGTCCTCTTCCGATCCTTCTTTGGAATCCGGGAATGATAGAAGTCCACGTGGCTGTCCACCACGGTACCCACCTACAACAACACAAGGGCAAACTCACTCAGACGTCACGAGCACAACCTCATCGAAAAAAAAAAGAAACCTCACAAAAACACAAATTCAGCATACAACATGCTGGGAGTATCCATTTCTGCTGTAAAAAAAAAAAAAGTCCCATCACTCGCTTCCACTGGAAAAATAAAATAAAATAAAATAAATTCCCTACCTACCCATGACCTCAACTGACAACCAACAGGAACCAAACTTTTTTTTTTAAGGCCTTAAGACGGGCATCACCCACCTGGAAGAACTTGGGCAGGCCCTCGCGGTCGCTCTTCTTGTAGAAGCGCTTGGAGTCCAGGGCGCCCCTCATCTTGATGATCTTGAGGTCGGTCCTGAGCTCCGGGGTGAGCTCGGGGGCCTTCATGTTGAACCAGCCGTCCCCGGTCGTCTTATCCCGCTCCTCCTGTGACGGGACGGAGCAGACAGACAGACAGGTTAGTCACACGCCCCGTACGCTTACCGCTCGGTCGACACCTTCATCCACCGCGGCTCGCGGTGAATGCAGATAACGAGGCGATGTGGCGCAGGTGGAGGGGGGGGGGATTACGGATCCTGCTCAAGGGCGAACCGCCGGCGGGTTCAAACCCTGGGACAACAAAACACCCAAGTGGGCTCACAACACCAGACCAAATATCGCTCCGTTCACTGAATGGTTAATGCACAGTGTCACCGCTGAGTGGTTGTTTGACAACAAAGCTTTTTCACAACAACACACACGGCCGTCTTACTTTGCGTTTGAGTTTCAGGCTCCGCTTGCCTTCCTTGTACGGCAGCGCCGCGCTCTGCTTCTCAAACTCGGGGCCTATCACGCTGTTCTTCATCGCCTGGGGACGGAGGGAGAGGAGGCAGGGTAAACGCAACACAAACACCGCGCAAGGATACACGGCCAATGTCAAACCGGATTTGAGTCAGACCGTGCAGAAACGCCATTTCTCTAGAGAGGGGGGGGGGGACACACACACACACACTCTTGCATACCCAATTCATTACCCGGTCTGCATCCCGGATCACCTTCAAAACAGGAAGAGGAGGATGCGGTGGGGAGGGAGGGGGAGGAGAAAATCAATGAAAGTTATTTACCTCATCTTGGATCTTCGGTTGCTTCAGTTTTTGCAGCGAGTTGGAGACAGGTTTTGATTTGCTGCCATCGAAATTGATGTATAATCCCCCGAGCTCCTTCGCTCGCAGGCCCGTGTCAATACGAGTGGACCAGCCTTTCCTGGAACAAATGGACAAAGCGGAGAGAAAGATTCTTCACATGGTGCCGTCACGACTCATTTCTCCGGTCTGCATTTCACACGATAAGGTGTGTGTGTTAACTATCGCTGCAGAGCAAACAGGTGGAGCATTGCCATTGGTTTGGGCTGCGTTTGCCGGCCACAATCAAAGCTTTATCAGCGTTTAACATTTTGACCCTCACAAAATGACACCTACAAGCTACGGATGTGGATGCATTTTTGGCGTGAGCCCATACACCGTACATTTCATACGACTTACGTCGTATGACGATTGCTACTAGTGAAGAGCAGTCGTTCGTATTCGTCGTCCTCCTCCTCGTCCCCCTCTTCGTCCACAAAGTCGTCCTCGTCCTCTTCCTCCCCTCCCTCCCCTCCCTTTTTGAGGTACTGCAGGTCTGCCTCCTGCCCGGGCCGCTTGTCGACCATGAACAGACCGCTGGCCCCCGCCTGGTCGTCGGGGAGCTCCGAGGAACCCGTCGTCCCGGGCTCCACGATTTCCACCTTGTCGTCGTCGTCCTGAATCACACAGTCGTCGTCCTCTTCATCATCATCCTCCTCCTCTTCTTCTTCTTCACTGCTGCTGTCCAGCAGACTGATGACCCGGGTCTTTGGTTGGACCAGCACATCGGAGCGTTGGGGGGCGGGCTCAGGGACGGCCTCTACTCTGACCTTGGGGTCCTGGCTGCTGGTCACCTGGATGGGCGGGTCTTCGGCTTGCTCGGGTTCCGACGCGGTCGCCTGGGGCAGCTCTTCCGGGGTCGGTTGGGGCAGCTCTTCCGGGGTCGGTTGGGGCAGCTCTTCCGGGGTCGGTTGGGGCAGCTCTTCCGGGGTCGGTTGCGGCAGCTCTTCCGGGGTCGGTTGCGGCAGCTCTTCCGGGGTCGGTTGCGGCAGCTCTTCCGGGGTCGGTTGCGGCAGCAGGCTGATGACGCCCACCTTTGGTTGGACCAGCACATCGGAGCGTTGGGGGGCGGGCTCAGGGACGGCCTCCACTCTGACCTTGGGGTCCTGGCCGCTGGTCACCTGGATGGCCGGGTCTTCGGCTTGCTCGGGTTCCGGCACGGTCGCCCGGTCCGAGCCGGCCTCCTGCTGGGCCCCTGGTCCCGAGGCGTCCACCTCCATGTCCTCGGAGTCGGTAGCGGGGGCGGGCGCTCGGCTCCGGGTGCTCCTCCGCGACGGAGCGCTGGGCCCGGATTCGAACCCTTCGGAGTCGTGGGACAGATCGG
>OMLJ01112353.1:0-10591 GCA_900302595.1 Gadiculus argenteus
TCATGAGCTTCAAATGTGTGTGTGTGTGTGTGTGTGTGCGCATGTTTATGTGTGTGTGTGTTTGTGTTTGTGTGTGTGTGTGTGTGTGTGTGTGTGTGTGTGTGTGTGTGTGTGTGCGTGTGTGTGTGTGTGTGTGTGATTTTTACCCATAGTTCCCTCTGTTGACAGACTGGATCATGTCGTTCTCTATCAGACAGGCGTTCTGCTCACACTCCCAGCGTCCCGTGGTGCCACATGTACTGTAGTACAGAGCAGTACACAGAAGTACATTGTAGTACATAGTACTAGTACTAATAGTAGTACAGAACAGTTGGTAGATGCATGAAGAGGTAAGGTAGAGGAATGAAGAGAGCAACAGGAGAGTAAGAAAGAAAACGGTTGGCATGACATCAGGCAGTTCTATATTGTGTATATCTATATAGGTGATACAAGGACATATGACATCCTGTGGACACATGGCATTACCTGGAGCCATTTGAGTTTGGTGCTGTACCCAAAGTTCAGGTATCATTTCTAACAATATTTTCACATTTCACATTTAACATTAAAGCAAAAAACATTAAAACTAGTAAGCTGTATGTATATTTCTATAAAACATGTATGCAGTTATATGAGAAGATACGACATAAGAGATTGAGTCTGAGTTTGGAGTTCACCAGGGGAGTCAAGTGGAACTGAATTAGAGAGAAAAAACAGGGGAAATAGGGAGGGGACATTTCTCCTTTAAAAGCCCATCGCCTTTTTTAGTCAAAGCAGTCAGAGCATAGCAGAGGGGAGCAGAGGGGAGCAGAGAAGACAACTTCTATGGAGGATGGAGTAGATAACTGGGAAGGATATTAATGGATGTAAAGACATTTAGCTTAGGGTTAAAGAACAACACAAAACAGAGGTCTAGATCAGGGGTCTCCAACCTTTTAGAACCCGAGATCTACTTCAAGGGTATTGAGTCATATCCCACTCACGGGCCTTTTCTGCCCGTAGGGCACTGCCAGGTGGGTAGTTAGCCTGTAAGCTATTGTGTGTAATTAAATGGCATTCCACATTGTTCCGCTTGGCAGTCACAGTCTCCCCGCAAATAAACTTTTATTTCAAACGGGATTGCGAGCAATTTTCTTTGGTTATGCAATTTGAACTGTATACTTTGACTGTTCTGAGCCTAACCAGCATCATGGCTTTGGATACAAGGGGCCATTAAACAACTCAATGTTTAATGTTATCTAATAGTCATCATCGTTATCATCATGACAGCCAACAGTGAGCTCCAGCCTTGACTAGCAATGCAATACTGCTGTTTTCAGAAGCACGTTATCTCCAGTGTTGCCAGATTGGGCCAGATTTCCCGCCCAATCTGGCCCAATCTGGCAACACTGGTTATCTCCCTTCTCCTCCAGAATGGGCCGGCCCCAGCTGGCACCTCTTTAAAGCCCTGTCTAGGGTCCCCAGGAAACCATGCTTAGAAGCAAGGGCCCCCGGTATCAAATGAGCCGGATGAAACACTCACTGAACTCAGGCCAAGTCTAAAGAGGAGATAGGAACTGAGGAGGTGGCGTGTTGCACATCATTAGTGAAGGATCAACAAGGATGCTGACATCGCCAGAGACCACAGGAACCAGCTGTTAGTGGGATGGGAGCCTGCCTGCTACAGAGCACAAACATGTATCTACACACATACACACGCACATACACATACAAACACACATATATACATGCAGGCATGCACACACACGCACACGTGCACACACACACACATACACACACACACACACACACACACACACACACACATTTATACACATAAACACACATACAGTATATGCTCTAATACTGGCCTGTACATACATAGCGGCCGGAGTCAAATAAAGGCTGGTCTCTAATAGAGGCCTATTATTAGAACCAACGTTTTTAAATGTATAATTGACCACAAAAATATACAGATGAGACTGTTTAGCTCATTAGAAAGCCACCAGAGCATTTAAACTATCGCTATAACGTTATGAATCAAAATGCAAGAGACCTGCACTCCTGAAGGAATATGGAATGCACAATAATATAAATAATTGTGTTATTTTAGAAAATATATTAAGCGGTTAGATTGAGCAAAGTCAAAAGCTCAGGCCTCAACATTATGCTTGTGATAGTAACATAGTAACATGGCAGTACCACAGGGGGGCGATGTTTGCTAACGAATCCAAGCCATAGCTACGGTATAGCTATCACCTCGCTCTTGACTCTCGCACACGCTTGACTCTCGGTAGACACAAAATCTCGTTCTTATTCATTCTACTGGTAGTCAGTTTTCCTCAAATCAAAACAGAGGCCTGTCTCTAATATTGGCCTCCTTCCAATAAAGGCCTGGGTCGCGATGCGCTTGAGTCAAATAAAGAACACACACACACACACACACACACACACACACACACACACACACACACACACACACACACACACACAGTTTAGGCCCGATATCAGTGCCCCACTTTCAAATATAAAATCAATCTTTGGCCTATAGGCATTGGACTTGTGGGAAAAAGGCTGTCCATCCGTTCTCCAAAATCGATCCGCTTTAAAGCTGCAGCACTCTCCTGCAGTCTTAACGTGTCTGCGGGTGCGCATGATTAGATACTTTCTCCCTGAAAACACTTCAACGTTTGGCATTTCGCAGACGAGGCGGCTTACACAACGTTTGAACTACCCATCTTGGGCAGAGTAACTTTAGGAACTTCTTGTTCCTCTTCCAATCTTTTGTTTTTTCTCAGTTTTTTCTCTGCTCTTCGACTCTGGTCTTCCACTGTTTGCGTTAGAAAACATCATGTACCCATAGGAACAGAGACATGTGAGTGGGTTGTTTGGTTTCCTTGACAACAAATAATCCATGACGGGGGTCCTGTTATTGGAAAATTATGTACAACATAAAGTGTAGTAGAGGATGACGAGGAGGAAGGAGCTGGCAACCCTTAATCCCCTCCCCACCCCCACCCCATACACATTTTCAACATATTCAGAACGCCACTCCAGAGAAGGGGAAACGGATATTGTTATTGCCATTCATTTCACTTTTGACACCTTCCAGCTGAGCCCGACCTTTTGGTTGGGTCCTCACCGATGACGATGATGCCTCTTGGAACTCTGCTGTGTACGTGGTTTCCATGTCAGGAGACCATGTCACCAAGGTGGTTACTTTAGCGCGAGGCAGGGCGCGTTCCCACTGTGGAAACATGTATTTTCTAGTGGATCATTAGACGTGAGAATGAGGTGAGAAGGCCTTGACTAGCAGAACATGAGAGTGTGTTTGTTGGTTGCTGTGCAGTGCAGCCACATTCTCCCTCTGAATCATAGCGAGTTGATGTTTGTGTGGTGTTCACAATCGCATCACAAACAAAAGTGGCCATGGCTTCGTTTTCCGAGGAAAGAAGCATGCTTCTTTCAGATAAAAAGCAATTTCTGCAGTAATTTAAATGTGGCAAATAAATAAACCAGACAACAACTTAAAATAAAAGATTAAGAATCAGACTTGGATTGTCTCCCTTTCATTACCATTGATTGATGTAACAGCATTTTGCGGGTTGCTTTGCTTTGTGTGCCGCATTGACGCACGACCAACAGTAGACTGAATTGTGAATTTCTGGAAGCTTTCCCCCTCTATGAAACAATGATATCAGCATTTCGCTGAGCGATGACCAAATAAACCTCCTCCAAAAAGAGGCAGGGAGTTATAAAGAAGAGTTAAGCGTCCAAGCACATTGTTAAAGTAATTAGGAAGCCAGGGCTAAGACCACCGTGCTGGGACTCGACCCTCTACCAGGCCGCTATCCTCCCAGGACCAGAGTTAATTTATCAGCTTGGTAAATGTTGCGTGTGCCTTCAGGAAATTGCATCGAGTCGTTGCACTGTGCGAGAGTGAAACGGAAAAACAGAAAAACAGAAAAAAGGAAAAGGGAAAGGTTTGTTTGGATCCCTGACGTATCTTTGAATCCATTTCTTACATGATAATTGATTATAGCCAAAGTATTAGATGAGTGAATTAATTGCCGAAGCATGTCCGAAAGACCTAACTTCCCTACACCGCTGTGTATCCATTTTGCGCCCAATTGCATTATGGGACGACACAACACGCATGAGAGAGAGCGGTATCATTAGCGGATTGCGAATGGTCATGTTGGTGCGGGCTTTGGTCGTAGTGAACTCTGATCATGATAAATGCGACCACCTGCAGAAGGGCAACGCAAACCGATGGGGCGGCAAATAAGCTGGATGGAGGTTGCACATGGAGCCTTAATTGTTTCGCCTCTCAGCCCCGGCAAACAGCCAAATGCATTCACACCGGGCGTTACTCATTCATGCTGAAGCACGCGGTTTCTGCAGCTACAGGTGTAATCTTGAGTGTGGAATCTTGTTCCTTCATTCAGCTCGTTTAACAAGCCGAAGAACATCCTATTACCTCAGGATGACCATTTAGGTTAGGGGGATAGAAACAAATAAGGCATCCGAACGTATGGAATAGTGTAGGGATTCAGATGTTAACTCCCAGCTGAAAGGTACTGGGTTTGATTCCCCAATGGTCACGGCCTGAGACACATCGCTTGTTATTGCTTTGGATAAAAGGTGTAAATAGTCAATCAAACACCTGTGGTCTATTCATGAAACAAGATGGCCCGGGACAAATTAAACCTACACATCTTCTCTGGTCAGACTGCCTCTTGGCCCATGAAAACAGAAAATGATTTCCCTTGTTTCTCAAATGTAGCACTATTTGCTTATTTTATGAATTGTATGTACTCATGATCCATGATCTCGTGATCCTTTTTGGATTGTGACTCAGCAAGACCAATTTGGATAGCTCAGCATGTGATACGATTCGGGTAAACTTTTTCGTGTTCATTTTGCATGCAGCATGCCAGGTAAAAATGCAAAACCCAATCCCGCCCTGTGATCAGGGACACTTCCGTGATCGAGGACATGCTTCGCCTTGCCCACTACCTCTCTGCCCTGCCGTACCTGTGGGAGAACATTCGGATGCCGGGAGTGCCCGTGCGCCTGATTTGCAATACCTCGGGGGCACCCGGCAAATTGATGGACGATGACCACCACCACCACTGTGAGGCCCATGTTCCATCTCGCTTCACTGCAAGACGAAGAAGATGGGGGGAAGAAAAGGAGAAATCAATGCCAAGTGATTCCGCTGTTGACCACACATTTCCCAGAGGGGAGTCACAGCTCTCGAGTTCAGATGCTCGATGGTATCTTAGATACGATCAAAGTGCCCTTTAACTCTGGGGTGTTGTCTCATGTCTCTCTTTTATTTACAAACTCTTAGGATATACAGTTCTGTAGATGAACCCTCACTTGTGATTGGGATTGGCTTGCTAATCCCTCACTATGGGGGACAGGTTGTGCTCGTAAAAATAAAAAAATGGAGAATCCCTACACATCTCCCGTCGCAGACTGAAAACTCATCTGCTCAGAACGATAGCTCCTTGATTCTGAAATGTAGCACTATTTGCTTATTTTATGAATTGTATGTACTCACTCATGATTCTTGAGCTTTCTGGGTTGGGACTTGGGTTGAACGCACTTCGTGAGTCGCTTTATATAAATGCATCCGTCAGATAGACGTAAGGCATGTTGCGATCGGGCTGGTCGCCTATAGAATACTCTTGCCTGACTACATTCAGTTCTCCACTCTGTCCTGCCCAAGGGCCTTTCAGTGACCGTGCTGCTGATGTTTTAAAATAAATAGTGAATTGTAAATGAAAAGGTTGGTTTGGCCTTGTGCCCTCAGGGAGGATGAAACTGAAAAACATGATTTCCATAAAGAGGCTCGCTATGAGAATATCCTCAGTATCAATGGAAGATGGACTCATTCAAGTGAGTGCACCTGCTTATCTGCATGCTGCCATTTTGTGGAGTGGCTTAATAGCGAGCGGGCAACACAATGTCTTCAGGTTAAAACAGCTTGAATTAAAAATGATTCTGCGCTTATTTTGCCTCCTTGATGGACACACACACACAGACACGCCCTCTCCCACACACTCACGGTCTGCTTAGCAACCTGTTCTTACTGCCTTAGCAACGACAAAATCAATCTCCTTTGGGGTATCATAGTCCGAACGAATATATACTGTTGTTTTCGATAAACGTAGGTAATTCTTATTTTTATGTGATAATAGCACGTTCATATGTATTATTTGTATTGTTCTGGGAGCACGTAAGTATTGTCTACTCCCCCATGTTAAACTCCCTCCATTTTGACCTATTTGTGCTGCATCCATATTACACTGCGGTGCTACAAATACCCGGAGCATTGAACAAAGGAGGTCAAAGGAGCTTTTAAAAATGTACTTTAGACCAATGTTTTACAATCTCTCTGTGGAGCCACCCTCCTCCTCCTCCTCCTCCTCCTCCTTCTCGTTCATTATGCTCCCTCTTCTTCTCCTGCAGTTAGATCGAAAATGGCGGACAGCTTTTAGAAGCGTGCCCAGATAAAAGGATCAGAGCGGAATAAAAGTGGTTCTGCTCTTGTGTGTCTTGTCTTCTACCAGGCACAAATCCTAGCTGGATCAGAACTCTATTGGAGTGTGCTGCAGTGATGGTGACTGGACGCCTGCCACCCCTGACGGCTACAACTTCAGCATCACCCAGCACCCCATCAACATTGGACAATACTCACTTTCATAATTATATATATTTTTATTGTACTTTAAATGTTGGCTTGTAATTGTACTAGGGTTATCAAGCACCCAGGGCACTCTCCAAACCATCCTGAGATCGGCCACTCAGCATTTTCCTTCTCAACATTTCTTCCTTGAGTCACGTCTCGCCCCGCTCCTTAAGTTAAGTTTTTATTTGTTTCATTCATTCTTTCATTGCTTCTTGCAATTACTTTGTTTCCCTCACAGTTCCTCTCGTCTCAGTCACTTCCCTCCCTGCCCCTTGTGTCTTCCTCCTCTGTGATTTTCCACCCTGGTCCCGATTAGTTTCACCTCTCCCTGATCAGCATCCCTCTCAGAGTGGATTCAGTCACCGTTTTTCCCTTCCACAGTGCCAGTTTATCCTCAGACATGTGTGTTTGGGATCCCAACGTTTAATTCCTCGCAATCTCCTGAAAACCTCCAACGTTTTTTACCTCCGCACTGATTGATGACCGACAACCTGCGAACCGAACCCTTGTTTCTAGTATGGACACCTTTCTGGTTCTGCCTGTTGCAGCATTATACCTTGTTAATTATGAGTTTATTGTAGCCCTTTGGGCGGGCTAGGGTCACAGAGTGTCATAAATGGAATGTAAGGCCCTTTCTGAACTGATGATGTGATTATCATCATCGTACTTGACTTGAATTAGGGCCTTACATGGAAAAGAGTATTACCACACACTGTGTCTGCGTGTGGTATCTAGATATCCATCAGGCACTTAAGTTTCATCTTCTAATAGAGAGCTGATGGGCCAGAGAGTGGCCCAGGGACAGACAAGTGCGGTGGAGTTAAGGCTTCTTCATTCATTTCCCCAAAGGACACTATGTGTGAATCTTTGAGTAGATGAACACATGGAAAAATCTGCTGACTCACTTTGGTCACGTTTGTGTTGTGTGACAGAAAAGTGACTAGAGTTATTTTTATCTTTCATGATTAATTTAGTTAAGATGGTGACGTTTTAGGGAAATGGGCCACACATTTTTGATAGGCATCCAGAGGCTGCTCAAGGTTGTTCTTAAATAAATGACAGAGAACATGAAGGAAAAGGGTTTTACTTCCACAGAATCATAATGAATATGTTCATCATAAGAGGAAGTTACTTCAGGTGTTGATTACACCATGAGAAAACGGATGACAATCAAACATGTGTGTGTGTTTTTTGTCATAGGAGGGTGAGATCAGCACTATGTTACACTATGCTACTGCAACCCCATGTGTTCATAAGTGTTGATTATCGGCTTTCACCAAAATAAATCCTGGCTTGATTTGGTCTTGATTGGATTAGTATGTTCTTTGGACATGCTAATCTTTTTAAAGTTTGACCGTAAAGTGAGTACTGTAGTGGGAGAGTCATAGAGTGCGGGCTAACTGTTAACAGAGAAATATATCGGCTCTGCAATGTGCATTCTCAGGCCCCGTCCACACGGGTGAATACAATCTTTTCCCCTCTGTTATCCTTTGACGCATTTCAGGAATATATCCGTAAAGACGGACTCATTGTGAAAACGCATCGAGCTGTAGAAACGCTGTAGTACATATTCAAGGCCACTGTGTGGCGCTGGTTCTCCACAAAAACACATCAAGCCTGCACGCATTAAGCCTGCGCGCTGTATACAAACATACAGTCGAGGAGAAGAAAGCAGTTGTTTAACATTTTACATTGAGCAGAAATACTTTTTAATGTACAGTTACATTTACCAAGGGGCTGTATTTAAAGCTACAAAAATAATATGAATAATAATAATAAAAAGAAAAATAATAATTAAACGCAACTCTAATGTCCCCCAGCTGGTGGGGGGCTATGACAGCTCAGCGTTTGCCGTTTCAGGCCGCTCAGGGACGTTTTTGTTTTGATCCACCCTGGCACTCGGTTTCAGAAAAGTGTGTTTTCGGGCAGCGAAAACGCTGAATCCGTGTGGGCGGTCGGCCAAAACACACAAGACTTACGCGCTTTCACCAAAAAATCGTTTCCGTGTGGACGGTGCCTCAATCATGCATCAACGTGTGGTAGTCCTAGCATGTATGTCATATTCAAAGCTGTTATTAAATATACACAAGAAACAAACTGCACGTGAACAAAATAAAAAACTGATTTCTATTAAGATAATAATTTGTGTGGTCAACTTTCAGTGACAATTAAAACAGCCTACAAGACATCAGTGTGCATTATAAATCCATGCGTGGTCGGTTTCCATAATTTATGCTTTACATGGACTACTACCCACCAGCCAGCATGCGTCTATTCACCATCGAGACAATATGCAATGACATGAAAAATGCATATTCTCTCTGTGTCGGACACTGGCGTATAGAATACCCTCAATCGCCCACCATTCTGAATACTGATACCGCTTGGCCCACCACATAGACCTGGACTCATTATATTGTCATTAAAAAGTCAACACTGGTACATATTTACCGTGCAGAGGTGCATGGAGACAGGCCTGCAGAGTTTGAGTTGCATTATCGATCAGTGTGCTCATGTTAAAGTGCAGGGGGATGAAATGGACTTGGTTTGAGAGGTTGGAGTGTCCGGAAGGACAATTGGATGGTAGAAAGGGTCTGTTTGTTTTGTATCCTCCTCTTCAACAAACCATTTGCTCCATTGAAAACGTTTTTAATAGAAGACATTGGATTGTTCTGTTTTCCTCAAAGTTATTATATATAATTTGTTATTCTATTTATAGCAATTTAAGTGCAACCGAGCAGCTATGTTTTTCCGCAGCACTACAGGATCTTGCTTATGCTTCGTGTGTCTCTCTGGTAGTTAATAAGCTTCATGTAAAAAATCAAGGCTAGGCTAAGATATAAGAAAATAGAACCCTGCCTGCACTTAATGTGTTACTGGAAGGATGAGAAAAATGATTCCCCTTAAAACTTTGCGAAAGGATATCTTTCCTATTTACAAATCCACCAGTGTTTTCATAAACATATTTAATTTGTTTTAATAAGTCCCATAGCTTGAACTTGCTTTGCTGTCACTGCTCAGAAGTTGTCATCCCTCCGTGCAAGGTGTGAACAGTGCGAGGGTGCGACTCCCTGTGCTTCCAGTAACAACCGACAAGGACACCCCAACACCGGCTCCGCCTACTTCCTCGTGGGACCATGACAGCACATGATGTGATGTGCTTACATATATTTTTTATTTTATTTTATTTGTGACAGTAAATCTAGACGGTAGACATTAGTTCCGTCTCAAGCTGCCTCTTACACATGTAGGCGTATCTATAATACGAACAGACAGAGCGCAGTTATGTTTCACATTAGTACTATCATGACTGTTCCTCCTTCGAAGCACTTCTATCTTGGAAGCTGACTTTTCAGAATCGCAGGCTTTGCATCTCTTCATCTTACTCATCTTGTGCGGACGGTAGCTTGCGTCTTTACATCCCGCATGGATGGGTGCTCGCATCTTGTGTCCTGCTGCGAGCCGTCTTTCACATGGTTGGGGCTGGATCCACATTAAGACACTGAACACTCCACATGGGATCTCAGACAATTCATTTAAAACTTTTTTTATTAATAGCCACATCTCTTCCATAGTCTGCACTACGGTCTGCAGCATTGTGTCGGCCCCCACCAGCCAGACGCGGTGTTCCTAGGGGTGGTGGGGTTCAGTGTGGAGCCCCTCTGGATCCCAATTAGCGGAGTTAACTGGTGCAATGGTGTTAAGTGAAAACAGTTTGTGGTCAGCCAATGCTTGACCACCCGCTGACAAAGCGCGCGCGCGTGTGTGTGTGTGTGTGTGTGTGTGACTCATAATATACCTCGGTTCAGGCATGTTTTTCACCACCCATGCCTCATTAATACTTTGGTTTATATTTTAAATACTCATAGCCATACAAACACAGATTATAGGAGTTATGTCACTATGCTAACTTATAAAACCATGATAAGTTAA
>OMLJ01112376.1:1233-32112 GCA_900302595.1 Gadiculus argenteus
CATGGCGCTTGTCGCCTGGAACGCGTCTATACGTTGACTTTGTATGGAGGCGCGCCGCCCCATACCGCGTTCACACCGCTTTCGGTGTGAACGCGGCTTGAAGGCTGGGAGCTGCGGTCTGGTGTTACTGTGCACAGCGGAGGAGAAGTCAGTGACACTGGGAACGGAAAACCCAGCGTAGCGCTGCCACTGGTTTGATTTAAGTTGATGTTTAACGACACTTTCCCGACTACGATTGTCTTCGTTCGGATGCAAAGTAAACTCAAAGCGTAAAGTGGAGCGCAGACAACGTGACAACAGGGGTCTGTCGTTAATTCAGACGAAGCATTCCACTGGGTGTCGGAATAAGAGGTAGTAAGAGGTAATAAGAGGTAGTGATTGTACGAGTTTAGAGAAGTGGCCCCGACTGAGCCACAGACAAAAGTAGCGTGGAGTTAGACTTCAGACAACACGGCCGAGCAGATCCACTATCAACGGCGTTCTGCAAACACTCCACCAAAACAGCAGCCGTGCGGCCCGAACCAACAAGTGCAACTTTTTTAACAATTTTAAATTCGTTTTTTGTTCTGAAATTCAACACTTACCCCGTCACAACGGGCGCCATCTTCCAATAACTCTCTCTAAAAAAAAAAAAAAAAAGTCCAACAATCGCGAGATCCCTCCCCCCAGCCCCCTCAGCGAGGCGGACAACAGAAGAACCAGACTGGGGGAGAGAAAAGGGAGAAGCGGGGAGGTGTGACGGGGTGAGAAAGCGAGGGAGGGGGGCGACGGGCAGAGAGGGTAGACGCCACAACAACAGGCGTGGGAAAGTTCGAATGTCGCGCGAGAACAAAAAAACTCTCATAATAGACAATGATGAAAAATGGCCAAAGCTATCGCGAGATTCGGTGATACCCTTCTAACCTGCCTGAGCTGCTTTCACAAGGTAGCACACTGTAATTCGATTCCCACGCCTTATTGAGCAATAAACCAACCACACATCCCCTACAGCAGAGGGTTAGAAAGCGCAACTTGGGGATAAAGATTAGTATGAACTGAGGCCAATATAATGGAGAATGTCTATTGCGCTTGACAAGAGATAAGGAAAAAGATAATTGAGAAGTGACCCACTTATTCATGGGAAAATATTCCTTGGCTCTTTATCTCATGAGCTGATGGTAAATAAATAAACATTAAGACTCAAAGTACATGACAAAATTAGTTGTCTTAAAATGCACATTTAATGTATTTCTTAATGGTACAAATGTTTGTTTATGAATAATTAGAATGTATTATCACTCAGAGCACTACATAGTGAGTGTGTGGAGGGGGATATGACACCTAAATCATTTAATTATTGATTATAGAATCAAGTGAATGTGTATACTGTGCATTATTGATAGCATGTGAATCCATTGGCACACTATTACAAACAATGTTTTATTTGGATGTATAATATCCTTTGGCACAATTATGAAAAGGTCCCATATTTCTATTTGTGCAGTGGTAACAATTATGAAAAATAAGATGCCTATATACCAAATTTAAAAATGGCAATAAAAAAACCCAAAAGCAACACTCATTTGTCAAAACAAATTACAATGAATGGAATGAGAAAACACAATTCTGCACATTAACATATAAAACAGAAATGGCCATTTGACCACCATGACATGTTGTAGCGCTCCCTTTGCTGTACAACAGGGATCTGTCACTTACTGACCATCACCCACAACATAGGCCAGTGTCCTTGAAAAATATCTTCATTTAGTCTTGGTCTAGCTCTAAGGTAAACATAACATATATAGATTTTATATACATACAGTGAAATTTATAAAAAATAAATTCCATTTTTAATTTTTGAGGAAGAAGTCCTTAGATTTTTCAATTGCAAGTCAGTACATCTCACAGAAATTTGGGAGAATTCTATGGGTTGTCCTTGATCTGTCTGCTCAGCACTGTGTTCTATCTTTATATCTTCCAGAAGACTCTTTTCTTGTACAGAATGTAGGAGATGAGGACCCAGCAGGAGGTAGCCACCAGGTTCTGGGTGAGGTGCTCGGCGTGAGACTGGCTGTTGGCCATGCGCCAGCGGAAGGGGAAGTACTCCTCCAACACTTCATGGCCGACGTAGACCAAGATGGAGTTCATACCTGGAAGAACAGACACAGCGGGGATATATACGAGACTCAACAAGTACCAAAATACCTGAAACCAGCCTCAAAACAAGAGCCGTATAAGATTGATTTAATATGATCTGGCCGTAAGGCTTTCTCAGAATATTATTAGTCATTACCAAGAACAGATAAAGACAACGTTTTCCTTGAAATGTGTTTCGTAAACTGTGACCTAATTTAAGAGCTGTAAATGTGCTCCATTACCTCAAATTGACAAACATACCTTATACTTTTTGGAATGAATAAACAAAAAATTATTTGTTGTACACATAAGAGACTGTACACATAAGAGACTTAAGCCCATTCTCAGGCAGTATATTCATGAACAATAATATACACAGCCATTTACAATCATCTCCAGGCTACCATGACATCAAACCAACAACTGTGGTAATAGATAATAAACACTAAATATGAAAGCTGCCGTCTAGTTATTATAGTGAGACAGGTTATCTTGGTTATCACATGATGAACCAGCCTCCTCCATGCTCCATCGCCTCCGATGGAGAAGGTTAGCAGAAAGGAGGAGGTGGAGGTGGGAGGCTGTAGCTCACCGGGGTAGTAGAAGGGCGCTCCGCTCCACCAACTCTTCACATCCACAACGTAGTAGACCAGCAGCAACACCACGAAGGCCAGGCAGGCCAGTGTGGTGACATAGGAAAGGGACCTGCATTACCACGGACGGACACATGTCGTAAAAATGTGCATCTAGAGAGGCCCGTGGTGATGAGACAATAACATTTCATAAATGGAGTCCTAATTTCTCTCAACATTTAACCTGACAGTGTACATGACAGTGTGTAATGTGTCTTATATTAAACCACGTTTATCATTGGGGACCAAAACATCGCCTCACTAATTAAATTGCAGACAAATGCAATCTAAATGATGGTAAGAGCTGGTTCAATTTCACTGCAACAAACAGCACAACAAGGTGCCCTTACCAGAGGTTCTTGTTGACAGGAATGAATCCTTGGTTTCTGGAACACTTGGTGAGGACTGCTGATAAAATGCCCTGTGTGAGACCAGCAGAATGTTTAACAAAGTCAAGAGATGTGTGCAGCCCGTTTAGTGACATTAGCATACTAATTTGACTCCAGGATTAGCCTATGCTCACTCTCAGAGAAGGTACTTTGTGAAAATCGGAGTAATGATTATTACCACCTTGTCAAAGTCAATAGACACAATACGAGAGAATAGGACTCAGTGATCCTTTATCTAAACAAATGAGCATCATAATAACAATCTTACCAATATGAGAGCCCATATGAGGAACCGGGTAATTATCTTGCTGTGCAGGTCTTTATAGTGCAAGAGGATTTTTCCTGCCTTGAAAACCCCACCCCGCCCGAAAAACACACAAAATTAAAAACACGTAATGAGTCTGAACTCATGAATTGATCATAACGCATGGTTAACACTACACACCTGTAATCCAAAGAAGGCCATGAAGATAGTGTTGATGCTACCAAGAATACCTTCAGGGTCGTATGCAGTGTGGGTCAGGTATATCACCTGGAATGCGATGAGAGAAGCCATCATTACATTAGCCATTCATTATAATGCCTTTTATACAACATAAGTCAAACAAATAACAGTCATTAAAAAGGACCAAATGGGGCTGCTCTGCGAGGCTGATCAGGTTGATAAGATGACCATCCTCTGAGGAAAACAAAAAGGCAAAATGCAAACTTGAAATCTACATGGAAACCTTATGAACGGCAGACTCTGTTCCAACCTCAAATCCTGTTTGTAATAGGCCATCGATTAACAGCTCATTTATTACACATGGTCTCTGGTCGACTGCTTTGCCAAGAAGCTATTACAGTTATGAAAATACATGTGAAAATGATATGGTAGGATTGATATGGCTTGCAAGCCTGTGATTTAATGTTAGTTTGCAGCATTCTATGCAACTATCATGAAAAATAAAAAGCCAGAATTACGCCGCACTCACACTAGGCAAAGTTGCCCTGTACCATACTCTGGTACGATTGCCCCCCCCCCCCACTGTGCCGCTGGCCTGTGCTCACACTAGGCAATCTCAACTGGGCCTGAGTACGGTGGCCTCAGGTCAACTCAGGCTGCGTATCCGTGCATGTGCGTGTCGGCTCATTAGCATCTGTACCGTGGCCTGAGCACACCTCTCCGAAGTGTACCGAGGCCACGGAATCTAACTGTACTGGAGTACGGATGGCGTGCTCACACTAGCCAAACGATCTAGACTTTAGGGGGCAAACGTACTTGGGCACGGTACAGATGGCCTAGTGTGAGTGTGCCCTTACTTAACATTTGGGGTAAAAATCAGCGATTCTAGGCCGAAACATAAGTGATCCCATTCATTTGATCTGCCCTCACAATCCACTAGCTGCCCGCCCCATTGTGTATGATGTGTATTATGACTGCCGGTTCCTGACCCGTGAGGAGGGGTTCTGGTAGATGTGGTTGTTCCCCAGCAGCCAACGGTCTACGTATCCAGCTGCCCCACCAGTGCAGTTAGAGTACAGACCCATGTCCCCAATTCCACCGGGACCCAAATACCCCCTGCACTCAGACAGACAGACAGACAGGCAGACAGACAGACAGGCAGGCAGGCCAACTTAAAGACTTGATGACAGCTACTGAGTGGTGAATGTATTCTTACTCAAAACATTGATGTATATTGTAAAATCACCCTATATATATAGTGAATAAAAACACCATCTATCCATCTCTATATATCTATATCTTTAGATAGGGACTATAAACATCCTGTATCCACATCTATAGATAGTGAATAAAAACATGCTATATACGCCTATAGATAGTGACACACATGAGTAGTGGCCACTCACGTGGGGCAGCCAGGGACAGGAAGAAGGAAGGTGATGCACAGCCACACTGCTTCCAGGCAGAGAACACAAATCCAGGCTGGCCAGTAGAGCAATATATCACGAATAGGATACCACCAAACATCCTAGGGGAGGACACAAGAACACATACACCAAGAGGGGCTTATATGAAGGCAATCAAAATAATAACTATGGTGAGACTCTGAATAACGTGGGGAATAATGTGTACAAAAGTCATTCTGGGAATACTGGCGAAACCAGTGTGAAACCCGCATTGATGCAGTTTGAATCATAGTAAAAAAAAAAAAACAGGGAAAGAACAGGTTATGACTGACCACAAGGAGGTTGTCTGTGTGAACTCTGGCCACCAGTAAATCCAGCATGGCTACCAGGAGGTAGGCGACGGCCAGCCGCTGCAGCACCCCTGGGATCCGCAGGCCGTCCCAGGACACTGCAGGAGAAAGGGAAGCAAGCACACAGGGTGGAAGGGGTTATAAGGGCATACTTTGTCGTTTGTGGGGGATTTTAAATGAACTAATTTAGTGAATATACAAGCATGTTTACAAAAGGTACTATGTTCTAATGAACCATGTGTAGTGGTAGTTATGGGGAGTGTCTTCAATACACTCAATAAATGTTTTTTTATAAAAAAAATAAAAATGCAGTCCATTCAAAAACACCCATATGTTGCACCATAAAGGAGTACAGTTCTTAGTGTGATATATAGTGATAGAACACAAACATCTTCTATGATCCTTCTGGGCCGGCAATTGCCTCCACCACAGAGAGCTTATTGGCAGTGAATGTGATTTGAGATTAAATAATTAATCATGAGCCATACATCTTAATTTAAAATGTATACTAGGCTCCGTTATCTTTGGACAAATTGTACTAATATTAATATAAATAATGATTAGATATTAATTGTGGATGTTTGTAAAAGATTATGAAAAGACAGTTTGATTATTAGTCATCTCCAGCCTTCATATGTATGTAGAGCAGAACTTGGATGAGAGGAAGATGGTTCATAAAAAGTGAGGTGCGCGAGTATCGCCTTGTTTCCGGTTTCGATAGAGATATTATACCAAAGAGGAAGTGATTCCTGCACGTAGACAAAGCTTCAGAATTACATTTAATTATCATTATAGTCTACACAGTGTTTCCTGTTTACTAGTGCTAGAGTTTGCATTTGCTGTCAATTGCCAATTATGCCCTTACAGATCCTTGATCCAGCAACATAATTGTTCTAAACCAATATTAAGCAAAAGAAAGAGAAATGCAGTTCAATAACAATAACCATAACAAAGCCACTAGACTAGTTTATTAGTCAATGGTGCTAAAAATACATATAAAAATGTATTAAAAACGGCTAGTGACTCTTTGAAACCACAAGGGGGCAGTGTCCTGATGAGGTCCTGTGCGCGTGTGCGTGTGCATGTGTGTGTCTGCTTACAGGGGCCCAGGCAGTAGTTGGGGTTGATGATAAGGACTCCTATGAGGAAGAGCTGCAGGCTCCTCCAAACAGCTTTCAACAGCAGAGACCAGCGAGACCGGCCTGAGCGGAGCAGGGAGTTGATGGACAAGGCTACGGACGTCCCCATTATAAATACAAACCTAGTGCAACAAAGGAGGGGAGAAATAATTTAAACAGAGCGTGAAAAAATGTTGTAGAGCCACAGCGTATTCTATATTATAGCTATGGACACATACTATGGCTCGTTTGAAAGGTGAAACTTTACAAAAAACAAAAAAAATTGTTTTTGGCACTCAAGGAGTTAAGAAGGACAACACGGTTTTGATAATTTTTCTGAAAAGCAGAAAATTATGTGTATAAGCTTACCATGGAAACACCAGATCAGCAACAGTCAGACCTGTAATGAAAGAATATAAACTCAATGCATAGAGTGAAAGGAGAGATACTGAAAATATAACTAGTTAGTTCCATAATAACTTGCCATTCCAACTCTCGTGTCTGAAGAACCAGTATCTCCCTCCGCCGTAGTTCACAAACACCATGACGATCAGGGACATCCTGGGTGGCAAGATAGAACACAGCATTGCTAAACAGCATTTGGTTCGGAATGTGAAGATGATGCAAACTGAGACACAAACCAGGCTCAAACTAGTGCAGTACGTCCTATGCTCACTATAGCACCGGTGTTGGTGTTATATTTTTTATTTTATTTTATTTTATTTATTTTTCCCCTTTCTCTTTTACTTAACTATTATTTGATTTTATTGTATGACAATGTTTATATGTGAAGCACTCTGAGTCTGCCTTGTGTATGAAAAGTGCTATATAAATAAAGTTGCCTTGCCTTGCCTTGCCTTGCCTATATACATAGTTTAAATAATTTTTGATAAAAAGGATTAAGTGGAGTAACCACAAATAAGTTACATATTATTATTATACTATTATGCAACTATTATTATATTATATAGTACATAAGTTACATACATCTAGAAAGATGATGATGGTAATACACAGCCAGCAAATTCCTTAATAATAACGCAATGGTCACCAGATCATAAGCATCATGTGATGTTAAACAATAATGGCAATCATCATTGGTGTGGTAGACGGGGGTACCCTCTGAATGTGTCCAGAGATCGTAGCCTTCTGCTGATGACACTTGGTGCTGGCAGGATGTTATCGTTGCTCGACTCCACCAGCCTGCTTGGTGTTCCCAGCTCCTGGAGAGGGAAACACCATGCACATGAGACGCGAGACTCGCATTTGCACATGGAAATGCATGAAGAAGCCGTTTAAAGGCTTTAGTCATGCGTGTCATGCACTTTTTCCATCAAATCCCCGTTTGTGTGCTATTTATACCATCTGTATAAAATGACGCATCGTTTTAATTCATTAATCCGTTGTCGTTCCTTAAATCAGGTTCCCTTTGGGCTACCAGCCATCCAATCAAAGCAGGTACACTGATAACCAAATCACCCACCACAAGAAATGCATAGACAACTCACCGAGTTGATGAGCCTCTCCGTTTCCATGGAATTGCTCAGCCTGTGAAGCAAACCCCTGACCACATCTAGCCTGGGAAAAAATTATTCAATGAGTTCCTTTGCCAATGAAACCACCAACACAGTGTCTAATGCACACTAAAACGAATGCCTGAGAGGGGCCACAGAGTCTACTTAACATAGGCTAGTTCTACTGCATTACCAAGGGGGTTCTGGGATATCTTCTCAGTTACAACCGGAGATGCATCAAAATAATTCAATACATATGTTATTTGCACATGATTTAGTTAATGATAACTGAATTTGTGCAATGGAGGTAAATGCATTTAAATGTGGCACACAAGTTAGCAAATAGAATGAAAATAAATACTGTAATAGATGGATAATTAATTACTTCATTATTGCACCTCCAATGGCCAACAGCATGCTTAGTCCAGCCAACACGATGAATGCTATCAAGATTGCTGTGGAGAGAACAGATTTCAGAAAATGAACTTTCCAAATGTATTTCTTTTATAGATTTCGGAATATCACCAAATGTAAAGTTTGTCGTTTCACATAAAATAAAAGTTACACAGCATCACATAAGTTGTAATACATCATATATACATATATCGGACAGCAGAATGCAGTGTGAATTTGAGGAATACATAGACAAAACATACGCAGGTAACTGTTAACCGGGTCTGAGTGAGTGACCATGGAGCAGTTCACTACTGAGTTGTTCAGGTTCTTCACCCAGAGGGAGTAGTTTCCGCGCTCCCCAAAGGAGAATGGAACCCTGAGGAAGAGACGTCCCAGTACCCAGCCATCAAAAACACCCTTTTGAACGAATTCAATGCTATTGGAAATGTGTTGAAACACTTATGTTTCAAATAATATACAAATCAAACATTGAATTAAATCAATTACCGGTATATGTGCTATTACTGTTATTGTCATATCAATTATTTAAATAAATAACTTTTTATAAGCATTTTTTTTTATAAAAACCTTGGTGGACATGTATCTACATGTATTGAGCCTACCTGCAGAGCTCCTCATTAAGATCCGAGTTGTTCAGCTGCAGGGTGATGCCATGCTGCGTACCCACTATGAAGTCTACAAAGCTCGACTTGCCAGGGCCCGGGCCTGCAGGAACCAGCCCCAAGGTCTGGTACAAGCACTGACAGAGACCAAGAACAATGGCAATGAATACACAAACATCCAGATCATCGTGACAGCATTTATACAAATATGTAATTGTCCATATATGTGTGTAATTAATCCGTTCTTAATCCTATGTGGGGCGTTGGAAGTGAATAAGCCTACCTGATAACAGTGGTTAGACATCCAGGACACCACCAATTTGGTCTCCAACTCATTGTTGACCTTGAGGAATGCCTCATCCATTTTCAGCAACGTTGATTTACGATGTGAGAGAGAAGCTGAATACATGGAAAGACATGCACACAATGACAATCCGTTACAATGACATCTGTTTGTTTACAACTGAGTAACTCAATGGGAAAGATATCGTCTTCCAACCTTTGTCATCAGATCACACTAAAGTGTGAATCACTGTGTTCCAAAGACACAGACACAGTCTGTCTCAACGAATTTCAGCTAGTTTGTCTGTTATATTAAAGAAGCAGGCAACCAATGGGGCAAGTTCTGAATGGCTGCTTTTTTTTAAATATAGAAAGCTGAACGTACCTCGTCGACCTCAGATGGTGATACATGTAGTAGATAGATCATCAAAACCACACAAGTGAATAGAAGCTGTTGAGGCTACGGGCAGAAAGCTAGTGTCCATAACATGTGAAACAAGGACCCGTGGTCACATGCCACATCAATGGGCTTCTAAGAAGATTAACTGTTCCTTTGGAGGGAAATTCAAAGACGCAAGACACAAGAACATTCTCCACTTACTGCGCCCGATCATGGCAACCTTTCAATGTATGAATTTAAGACTATTTGTGGTTTGTTTGGTGTTGTATCAATGTACTGTTTTTGTCCGTATCACTCTGTCCATATCACTCTGCTTTATCAATGTATTGATGTTATTATCCAGAAATGTTACGTGACCATTTCGATGGCTTTATCAATGTATTGATGTCTTTTCCCAGAAGTGTTCTGAGACCATTTCGATGGTGAGACTGCACTTTAAACAATAAATTGATTGACTGATTGATTGATTGATTGATTGTAAATATGACATTCCTGAGCGATTACTGTGAGACTTCTCAACGTTGGGTCGATTTTCCAGGAATGGGATTTGTGTGAGGAATGGGATTTCAGAGAGATGGATCCGATCGCTACTAATGTTAGCAGAAGGAACAATCGCAGTGATTTAAAAGATACTCACATGATGATATGTCAGCTGTTAAAGGAACTACACAGACGGCCACAACCAAAGCAAAGAGGGGAATTAAACGCGACGCCTGGTTCTGTGGTCGGGGAATCATCTTAACAGCATCAGGTCTCTGATGGTGTGTTTCTCTCTCTGGTGGTGTGTTTCTCTCTTTGATGGTGTGCTTCTCTCTCTGGTGCTGTGGTTCTCTCTCCAGTCGGACCCTTTTCCTCCTTTTCTCGGACATCAGCTTCTTCCGGTGCCTACTCGCTCTTGTTTTGAAAGAGTAGTGGGAGAGAGGAGGTACAAAGTACATTCAGGGTTCAAGGGTTTGTGTGTTCATTACGCCTACGCCCCTCATGTGGTCAGTTTATGGTTGTTCCAATGAATAGTAGTAGTTGAATTGATTTATTTGAGTTAACATGCGAATTTAAGTGGTTAACATACGTATGTAACTCTTTGCTTTAGCAAAGAATCGTTTGAACAGGGCTTCAAACATAGACATATAAAGAGTAGACGCCGCATCGATCGCTGCTGCCTACTGGCGCCGACGAGCCGTGGGGCCGCCATCTTGGACCGGTCAACCGCTCCACTCAGTAACTCAGTACCATCTATTCGGCTGGTGCAATGAACTGTCAGCGCATTGAACTCATCATAACTCACTGAATACAAAACTCATTGTTTTTTTTGCTGAAAAGGTCATACATGTAGCTACGATACAGGACACATGTTTTTTTGCATTTAGTGTTAAATGTTACTTGTGAAAAGTAATCCCCCAGGCCCTGCTTGCGATGGTCCGCCGGTTTGAGCAGGAATAGGCTGCACAGTGCTCTGGCATCCTGTCTGTTCTGCGCAACAAGAGTATGACCGGTCCAAGATGGCGGCCGCATTTCCTGCGTTCAGCAAGCCAATGCGGCGTCTACCCTTTATAATGCTGCTTCAAACAAGGTTGAAGTCTAACGCATGCGCACAAGCTACGGTGTAGGACTATACATCGATATCCGAGGAAGGAGCGCTCCTCCCTGAATCTTCATTATGACAGATAAACAAACCATACAGAAAAGGTAACTTATCCTCCATATCTATCCCTACACTTTATTCGTTGGCATACCTTTGATTGACCGGAAAATTATGACATCCTTCGATTAGCATTTCTTTGGTTAAAGTAACCTTAAGTTAGCTCCACCAGCTAAGTGTGCAGCGGTAGCATTAGCAGCAGAAACGTTCATGGTCTGTCCGCATCATCTAACCCACACCGTGTATCTGTGTCTCCTATAGCGTCAAAATAGCTGCTGGAGCAGTGGTGTGTGTCGAAAGTGAAATCAGAGGAGATGTTACGATTGGTAATGGCCAGTGTACCTTCATTTATTTAGTGCTTATCCTGCTATGTGTGTTGTCTCTATGTCTCTGAGTCTACTTGGACCCTGAAAATCAATGAAGTTATTATCTATCAATAGGATCACACACAGTGAGATGTTTTGTTGTGTCCGTAGGGCCCAGGACTGTGGTCCACCCCAAAGCACGGATCATTGCAGAAGCCGGGCCCATCGTGATCGGGGAAGGGAACTTGATAGAGGAGCAGGCTCTCATTATTAATAGGTAATGTGTTGTATTTGTGTCGACTTGTCTATAGCCAGTATTGATATGATGCATGCATATCTTCTTTATTCTACATGCACATCAATCCTTACACGTGTCTGCTTTCCTTGGTCGTCCCATTAGTTACCCAGAAAATATCACACCTGACTCTGAGGGAGTGGAACCAAAGACCATGACCATTGGGATTAACAATGTGTTTGAGGTGGGATGTGGTATCCTTTTGTTATCATCATAGAGGGACCAAATCCTGGACCCAAACCCTTTTGAATACACCATGCCGGTACATGTTTAAGTTGTGCAGCCTTCAGAAATTGTGAGTTATCCTAGATGAATGAAGTTCACCTTAACCAATCACCCGTAGTATCGCAAGCCTTGAAAATTGGGGATAACAACGTCATCGAATCCAAAGGTGAGTATCGGTCTGTAAAATGGAAGGAAAAGTAAAACAAACATTTGGATGTAATATTCAACTTCGATTTCCTTCTTTCCCGGTGTCAGCTGACGTGGGTAGAAATGTTATCCTTACCAGTGGATGCATCATCGGTGCCTTCTGCCAAGTGAACACCTGTGAGGTCATCCCTGATAACACGGTCCTCTATGGCTCTGGGTGTCTGAGGAGGGTTCAAACTGAGAGACCGCAGGTATGCCATACTCTTGTAGCTCCTTTTCTAGATCCACTCTGTGAATTGCACATTTATGAAAACAAACGTTTAGGGTTGTTTTTAAGGACAGGTTTGCGAATGCCCATAGCCAGCCATTCTGAAACAGGTAGGGGCGATTCTAAATGAGCCCAATACCAGAGACGGGACCAATAGTCAAAATGTCGGTGTCTCTATTTCATCCTAGGCAAACCAGAAAGGGGGTTCAATGTTCAAAATACCGAAATTGTCCTTTGTCTACTTAATACCCTGGAAAGTAACCTAACCACCTTCAAATGTCTGATCAGTTATTTGAAGATGCCCACTGGTACTGTGTTGATACCAAGTATGAGGCAACAGAAAGTGGACTTCGATTTTGGTTTGTGTATCAACAAACTGTGTTGGGTTTCCATTTGTATTACTATGGATGTATGCACTGTACGTCAACATTTTGTTCATATTTCCTCCTCTACAGCCCCAGACACTCCAGCTGGACTTTTTGATGAAGATTCTGCCCAACTACCACCACTTAAAGAAAACCGTCAAGGCTAGCCACAACCCTAGCTAAGACAATCTACTAGGAATGTCAGATCTATTTATAAAACAAAGCTAAACTATAAAACAGGCTTCTTAAATTCCCAAGTGCAAATGTATATAGTACTGATAATTCAGGCTGCTTTGGTAGTTGATGCTCTTATTTGTTAATGCTATAACAAATATTTTCTACTCGTTTGACTAGAAATTTCTTCTAATGCTTTAGATTTTCTATATCTAATTAAATGCTTTAAAATTTGGTTTGTTTTTTCATGGAAGTAAATAACTGCAGTTTAAACTGAAAAGGTTAACGAAAGTTAAAACACATTTTCAAACAATGAACATCCTATTTTCAAGGGTAATGTTACAGCTTATGGAGGTGGTCCATGTTGAATATCTCCTGGTTTGTATGAGGGGAGTAAATGGTGGTATATTGGTATATACTTCAACCAGGTCATGCAGTAAAATGACACGCATAAGACCATATGAGCAGTTGCCTTTATCTGAAGTATCAGCCTAAACAAAGTGAGCAGACCAAAACAGTGAAGTATACAAATCAAAAATGAAAACAAATGGTCTGTACTTTAGTGTAGTATGCAGCATACTGAAACTATTAACAAATTGGTCCCTGTGTCCTTTGAACACTTGACTTTTCTAACCACTGCAATGTCAACCACAATTCAACTCCATAGTATTCTGGTTTGTGTTTAGTATCAAGTGATCTGAGTATCCCGATGAGGAAAGTAGTTATGCATTAAGTCTTTTGTAACGCTAACACAATCCTTTGAGTCCATGGGATGGGATCGATAAGTGTAATCAGGAACTTTGATAATTCAAAAATAAAGAAACTCAAAGTAACAGAATAAAACCCCCAGTCAACACTTTAGAACCATTCAACAGTCTGGGTTGTAGAGGCGTATAAGGCCAATTCCCTCTGGGCTAGAAGCTCTGACGTCCTTGCTCTCCGGCCAGCCAGCGCTAGTGTTGTCCCTTCTTCACTGGCACACCCTCTGAGTAGTCCTCCAGCACTCCCGCCAAATGGTCGTTGTGGGTCTTGAAGCGCCTCTTCTTCTGTCCACCGGGCTTTTTCCTCTTCTGCACTGGTAACTGAACAGCCACGGGAACCAAAGGACTTTAGTGTCACGTCCAAACAACCAAGTAGACACGCCAATGCAAAGGATTTTGATGCAAAGCATGCATTGACTTGATGGTATGTCACAGAGAAGTGCATACATTTTATGGCAAATTCATGGTCTAAAGAGGTGAACATGTTATGGGGGAGTGCAAAGATGCCATGGGTGAGGAACAGTGGTATGGTAGACAAAAATAACACTGACCACTTTCTTTGGACCCGTCTCCTGCATTGAGGAGATGCCTTGTTTCTTCAGGTACTCCTCGATCTTCTCTTCATCGATTGAGTCCACGGGAACACTCCGCCACAGCTTCTGAAACTCTTGAGATGGACACAGGGAACAGGTGTGAATGCATGGAATGATCATATACAGTCCGAGATATACTCCCCCCTCGACAACATGTGCAGGGAAGTTTAGACAGTAAGGTTTTGAGGAGCGCATGGTTGTATGACCTTGGGGCAGGGCTAAATGTTGGGAGGAATGTGTATTGATCCTTCATGATTTCATTAGCTAGCTTTTCCCGTCTTAGTGGTTGCAATGTATAGCACACTGGCTTGCTATTTTGTGCCACAACCACAGGTGAAACTCAATTAACATTTATGTAACATGAGAAATGAAAGCAAGCGGATGCTCACCTTCATCGACCAGGAACTGGCAGTGTTTGTCGTTGTAGAACAAGACCTTCTTCTTGTCTGGTCTGGTCACAAAGGTGATCATATCTCCCAATGTCTGAGGGACAATCATACATACTTTAGAACGATAACACTAAAGTAGCAATCTCAAAGACTATGGTTTCATTCTCTTTGGGAAGTGAGATTGTTATTGCCAGAGATCCAGACCGCATTGCCTGTGTGACATCAGTCAGTTGAAAGTTGGTTTACAAGCAACACTAGCAGAGGGTGGAAACAGTCAGGACACGGCTTCACACACAAGTGAGTTGAAGAGCGAGTACAAGGTGTAAATCTCTCAGCTTTCTTGCGGCATTTCACGGAGGCATGCCCCCCTTTTGGTCGATCCCATTGAGAGTAGACTGAGACTCAACAACAAAAATGGCTGCGCCAGTAAAGAGATTTATTTTCTTTGTATTCGTACCACGTTGGTCATTTTAATGTTGATTTTAAATGCTCTTACACATTTTTTACATTGCTACTTTATTCCGGTCACCAATTTATGCATTGCACGGTCTTGCTGTGCGTGCAATACAAAGTAAATTTGTGTTGTTTGTCTTCGAGCTCATCGGACTGGTAGCACTGTTCTACCAGCCTAGTCATTTGTATTTTTTGCACAGACACACAGCTACCCACCGCTCAGGGTTACCAGAGGCGTCTCCTCTGAAGTCTATGCACCTGCCTTTGTTAAAGGCCTGAGGCAGGACATGCATTACACACAAGGGGGCTCAGGGTACCTTTATGGCCTTGGCAGAGTTTGGGAGCCCCTCCTCCACGTCGTCCAGCAGGATTCCTCCGAGGCCCAGCTGGTCGTGTTTGTCCAGCAGCCTCAGCAGGGCCTTCTTGTCCTTCAGGTGGTACTTGGGCTTGAAGGCGTACTTCCCGTCTCGTGAGTCGATCTTTGGGTTGTTGGCTAAGGCCTGGCATTGGCATGGGAAAGGGTGGGATGAGTCTCACAACCCAGGGTCACCGTGCTTGAGGGGCCACGCACATTAACATCACTAATCTTTACTAATCTTGCCTTAACTTTCTGTGTAATATGTTAGCACAAGAGTGTATAATGCACAAGATGAACAGCGTTATGCTGCAATCCATTTGTATGGTACGGCCACCCTTACGAGTCGTAAGGTGTAAATCTCCCAGCTTTCTTGTGGCATTTCACGGAGGCATGCCCCCCTTTTGGTCGGTCCCACTGAGAGACCGAGTTCAGTGGGGCTGACCGTACGACTCAACAACAAAAATGGCTGTAAAGAGATTTATTATCTTTGTATTTGTACCACCTTGGTCATTTTAATGTTGATTTTAAATGCTCTTACACACTTTACACTACATTACATTGCTACTTGATTCCGGTCACCAATTTATGCATTGCACGGTCTTGCTGTGCGTGCAATACAAAGTAAAGTTGTGTTGTTTGTTTTCGAGCCGGTTTGCTAAAGAGGCTAATAATACTATAAGTGCTGCAAGCCGGGAAATTACGTCACGTTCTCGCTAGAGTAGGTCGGGCCTACAGGTGTACCATACAAATGGATGGCAGCATTATGTGTCCATTCCATTTGGTGCAACCATGGTTCTTGGTTTAAAACCTTTTCATTTCAACCTTTCAAACGCTGTCCCTTTGTCATGTATGTATGTTGGTCTTCCATGCCTACCGCGGCCGACCTCATCCAGAACCTCTTCCTAGTCTCACAACAAATGATGATTGGTGACAAACACGTGCACGCACACACCTCAGACATGA
This sequence comes from Gadiculus argenteus, assembly GCA_900302595.1. Classification (NCBI taxonomy): domain Eukaryota; kingdom Metazoa; phylum Chordata; class Actinopteri; order Gadiformes; family Gadidae; genus Gadiculus; species Gadiculus argenteus. Next base: position 17,842 of record OMLJ01112376.1, read on the forward strand.
GCCATTGTTTCTGCTTCATGCCAATGTCCAACAGCTTGGTCTCATCCAGGATTTCTTCCAGGGTGAGGAAGTGCGTGTCCCCCCGCTGATGCCTCGTCTAATAGTGGACAGACATACAAAGGGGTTTAGATTAGAGCAACAAGGGACACTTTAAAACCATGCATCTGGTGTTAGTGTAGTGTAGTAATGTAGTGGTTAGAGTGAGCGTTGAGATTAAAGATTATCTTGACAGTAAATCGGATGACAGAGAAATGTACAAACTTGGTAAAAAAGCATAAAATAAACAAAATACTGAAATGGTGGGATATTTTCAAAAGGATTGCAAAGAGCATCTAAAGGAGTGCTGTCAAAGTGAGTGCTGTAGTTGAAGCAGGACTGGATGAGTCAGACGGTGTGTTTTGGGGAGATCGCTTCAAACAGAGCATCAGAGCGATACACAAGCTGTTATCATGCACCAAATGTTATCAAGAGGACCGGAATGACTCAGACTTGACACAACAAGAGAAAACCAGTTTGTTTTGATGCTCAAACACCGAAGATGACGTGATGTAAAAATCTCAGCCTGTAAAGCCTAAAAAATGTATGAAGCATAACAAAATAATGTGTATTAAAAAGGTACTTTTTTTTAAAGAATCAGTAAATCTCTCATATTACTGGGCCAGTAATGAGAGAGATTTACTGATTCTTAAAAAAAAGTAGGCCGGTACATGAACTGCAGCCTGCTGGAGCTCACGCATTGAAGGAAAATGCAGGGGTGGTTTTATGTTTGTTTTTTTCACACATCTTTGACATTGGTCCAATGCCAGTATTGAGCGAGACTTCACTGTGATCGAGACGTTCTTATGCGCAATAACAAAACCGGAGATAAGCAAACGTATTGGGATCCGTTTGATAATGTGAGACATTATCAAACACGAGCATATTGGGGCATGTCAGTGGCGAACCAACCACTATAAGAAGGCCTGCATTTATGGGACGCATTGCCCCAAAGGGTTACATTGCGTCCCATTTCACAAATTGCAGCTTTAACGTTCTCCCTCAATTCTGAACCAATGTCAAAGATTACTGTCTGTATTAGTCCCCAAGACCCCAAACATTTCCTTTAAGAGAACTAGAGCCTTGAATGTACAATAAAACAGATGATCACAAAAGTATACATTGAAAGTGTATGACCTTCATATAGTTGACGATCTTGGCCAGGCAGCCGAACTTGTAGCCAGAACTTCCACTGAGGGCTTTGAGGTTAAAGCTGCCGTTACTGGAATCTATAGAACAGAAGGGATCACATAACAGGTTTAATATCTACAAGTTGAATCTATAAAACAGAAGGGATCACACAAGAGGTTTAATATCTACAAGTTGCTGTTTGAAATTCATTAGGGGCAAGTACAGTATGTAGCAAATCATTTTTCGAAATTATTTACATTTTTGTGTACATTTTCTTTGACTGAGAATAGCTGGACTCGTTCTAGTGATGCAATGTGCAGATGCAGACTTGAACGTGAAGAAACTGAAGGCAAGACAAATGCTAGAGTGAAATTGTAGAATCGCACTGACAAGAATGAGAGCCTTGAGTCAAATTAAACACTGATTCATCTTTCCATGGCACACTCGGTCCTCTATAGTTTGCAGTTTCCTCGGAAGTCAAGTATGATAAAGAAATGCTGTGGCAGCAGTGTCCCATCCTTCCTGTTAGTGTGAGGGTTAGACAGTCTGAGGGTTAGACATTCCCATTCTAATGGCCATTCCCTCTGGCTCCAGCTTACCGTCCGTTGCGTTTGTTTTTGGTCTGCGTGTGAACGTTTCATTACAAAATTAGAAATAATGAAAATAATGCTTTTTCCACATGCTACATACTTCCCCCCACACGTTAACTAACCTGGGGTTACAACCTGTGGTCTTTAATGCACATTTGCACAGGGAATTTGCATGCATTTATTAATATATTTAAATGATTTTGCAGATCAACGTGTGACCGTACAATTTCCCCAAAATTGTGTGTGTATAATATCATATTTTTGTAATCATTATAAAAGTAATTATTGGGTATAGCAAATAATTGTCTTTAATTGTGCAGACACACATACAGTCTGTACCCTAACAAGCCAATCACAAGCCACTTCTGTCATCCCAGTCGCTGCTGGAGTCCAAATCAAGATGCTGCCCTCCTGCATAGTGTGTGCTTTGCCTCCGGCCAATCACACCTGCCGATTGGCACAGACTACTGAATGATTCATGCCTGTGTGGGCGGGAGCTTCTGTTGGCCATGTCGAGCTCAAGAGGCGGGACATGGGATTTGAGTGAAAGGGGCAGCTGGCTAATGATGCAGAGGCAGCTCTTAACATTAACCAATGATGGAGCAAGGGAGCGTGTGCTCCGTTAGGTTGAGACGCAGAGAGCTGCAAGGAGTGGCAGAGCGAGCCGGAGAGACGGGAGGAGAGTGTCGGGGGCGAGCAGAAGAAAAAGAGCAAAAGGTGGAGCAAACCAGAGGAGAGACCGTCCTTACTGAGCTAGAGGCACCGGCACACACAGGTGAGTGTGTACGTTGGGCGCGTTGTCATTGCCGGCGTATTCGTATGTGATCAGTGTAAGCTGAAGACATCAATGATTCAGGCTGAATTCAATCTGTGTGTAGACGTCACGCCTCTTACACAGCTCTTCTTACAGGTCACGTCATTTCTGACCATTGAATAACCACAATCAATCCTCACTATATTACTCGACTTGGAAAAAAGACTTAATGTAGCTACTAGTATGTACATGTTTACGTATAGACTGACTCAAAATAACAAGCCTGGTCATCTGCGTTTAAGTGTGTGCGTATTTCCCAGCAGGATGCTTGAGATCCTAGTTGGATCAATACAGGGATGACCACTGCACGCAGCCCAACACATAGCCATGTGTGTGCGTGTGTGTGTGTGTATGGAAGGGAAGCCCCCCCCTGTGCAGTCAGAACGACCTGCGCTGCCATTCCACCTTAAGGAGTAGAGCTGAGGTGGGGTTTCATTGGGACAGGGATAGCAGAAGCTGCAGAAAGCCCCAATCTGTCCGTGTGTTTTGTGATGCTCGCCGAGAGAGCGAGGGAGGGAGGGCTGATAGGGAACGGGGGAAAGCCTGGAGAGGCAGACTAGGTGGGTGGAAGGGAGCCATCGTCGTCATGGTGATGGGATAAACTCAATCTTATGGTGGACTCAAGTGCACGCAGGCACCCCACACCCACACACTAAGGTTTACATCCATGTCTAATGCACATGGATATGAGCTAGTGCTACAGGCAAACTCTTAAGAGAAAAAACAATAATACAACAGGAAAAGCTAACCCACTTCACTAACTGGTCCTCTCCCATCCTCTGGCCCTGCTCAAGCGAACTGGGTCAGTTGACTACACTAGTCACTTCTTCTGCAGTCTGTGTGTCGTGAACATGTCTCAGAGGTTAGTGTGCCAGTTGGAAATAAATATAACTATTCACGCCGGAATCACAATACTCCTCTAATTCTCTATGATTCTGAATCAATTTCCAATTTCCCCAAATTGTTGTTGCCCTCTATCCTTCTGTCTTAGGCGTCCCTGTGTGTTGTTTACATTATGAGAGAGAGAGAGCGAGAGAGAGAAGCTTCTCCGCCGGCTGTGAAGAGGCTGTTGGAGCGAGGAGTGTGTGGGGTGGGTGGATGTGATGGCTCAAGGGGGGGCCACTCAGACAGGCTTGCTGCTTTCTCACTTCAAGTCTGTCCAGACCTCATTTCTTTCCGCCAGAGACCGTAGCATTGAATACAAAATAAATACATCTAGACACCTGACAGGCACCGTTAAAAGATCCTCAAGGGTTTTCGGAGGTGCATGTTCACCTCCGTGTGTTCTCCGCACGTCAGGCATCAGGAGGTGTGAAAGTGGTGGTCATTCACATATGCGCCCGATGTGCAGAGGTCGGGCAGCAGTAAATTCTCCGGATGTGTTGGGGGGGGCGGGGCTTGCGAGGGGGCGGGATATGACGTAGCGCATCAATCAGGGTTTGTTATGGTCTGACGGCAGACAGCACGGAGGCAGAACGGACACAACTCATCGCGATCATCTTAAATGTTGCTGCAGTGATGCATCTTATATTCAGTATCATCCACAACATCCGTATTGATCGATGACAGATTGGAGTATGAGTTAGAGACAAAAGAAACGACAGGAAGTCGTTTAGCATAACCACCGGAGAACCTACTGCTCCAGGAGCAGGCTTTTTTCAGGAGGTCCGATGTGCGGAGATGTCATTCACATATGCGAGCCAGCAGTACATTATCGGTAGATTCTGCGGAGGTGCGTGCATGTGTGAAAACAGCTATCGTTTTCTTCTTGTGTGCCTTTGCAGACACAAGCTTCATGAACACAATTCAGACTGCCACATCGCCGATGTGCAGCTACTCAGGACTATGTACATACAAGCATGATTTGTGTACGTCTGAAGCCCTTCTTTAGGATCGCAGTCCCATCTTGATTGTTCAATCTCTGCTTGAAGGCATGAACTCTACGACAGCAGGGGGGGGGAACGTCCCGTGTTGTCACGGCAGAGTGGAGGAAGCCCCCGAGGACAGGCTCGGTGGGAACTTCCCAGTGGTTCGCCCTGGGACATGAGCCGAGGCTGGCCACGACAAAGTCACAGGACTACACTAGGGCTGTGCAATTAATTTAAATCGCAATTTCAATTATTGGGTCAAACAATCTCCAAACTGAAATACCGGTAATTGAGTTGAAACAATTATTTTAGCATTTTTCGTTGTACTGTTAGGCCTAAAAACCTTTGTCTATTTTTTTACGTTCTCGGTTAAACAGTGAAGAAATGCTGACTAAATGCAGCATATTTTCTCAAAAATTATCGTTTGAATAATCGTGATTTCAATATTGACCAAAATAATCGGGATTATGATTGCTTTCCATAATCGAGCAGCCCTGCTACACGTCATAGCGAAGATCAGGGGGTTTGCTCTGCAGAAAACATCCAACATAACAGACTGAGGTTATGAAGGATAGGGAATGCGTTTGTACGTTCTTTAAGTGGCTATCATGTCTCCTGCTGCAACGGGCAGTTTAACTATTATACTATTAAAAATAATAATTCTACATAGATCATTTGTAATCAAGCCTTGACTTATAAAACAAAGCTCTTGGGTGACTGAAAGCCCAGCAGTTCCTTGAGCAAATTATTTGCGAGATTTGTAAGTAAATCCATTCTACTAAAATCTCCCGGCAATGAAGAGATCCATTTACCTCACTCAAAGAGAAAAAGTAGCACCCTGTTGACAGTAATTGTGCCACTCTCATAACCGCTTTTTACCCTGTGGTTGGCCACTTCCAGTGGCCAACCACACACCGCTTCCCCCGAAGTTCCCGACACACCCGTCAGTTCCCTCATGCCGTCGCCTCCTACCGTCCAATCAAAACCCGCAATCGCAAACCCCCGACGAGTAACAACCTGCACGCCTCTCTCCCTACAGACCGCCATGGCCAACAACAGCACCACCACAGTCTTCACCGGCGCAGCCGCCAACGCCACCGGCCCGCCCAGCGTCCTCTCGTGGCCGCCGGGGGTCGCCCTGCTCTCCCGGGTCTCCATGCAGGTGCAGGAGGTCTACCCGTTCCACGACGGCTGGAACGTGGCCTGCTTCGTCATCCTGCTGCTCTTCATCCTCACCGTCATCTCCCTGGCCGTGCTGGCCGTGCTCTACGAGCTGCTGGACTGTGGCTGCTGTGCCAAGGGCAAGACCCACCAGCAGCTCCGCGAGGAGAGCCCGGCCTCCTGCAGTGGCTGCCACTGCCCGGGGTACGTGTCCCAGACGGAGGTGGTGTAGGGCGCCGGAGAGGAGGAGGAGGAGGCGGCGGAGGCGAGGAGTCGTAGAGGATGGAGGGGGGGTGGAGGGAGAGGTGGAGGCAGAGGCAGGATCTCTCAACCGTCCATTACTACAGCTTTCAGCTTCACGGCCGTCCCCATAGGATATATGAAGCGGCTCGTAGTACACTAAGAGCACTGCGCCGACATGGGGGGGGGGCAGCACAATGCAAGCAAATGGGCGGATGAGAGGGAGACTGGAGTCAATGGATAATATAGAGTGGATGCCTATGTATTGTGCATGGTGAATGCCAGTTGTTATCTCCCTCAGAAGAAAGCTAACGCTGCACCTTTGAACACCATGTCATGTCAGAATGTCAGAAGCAATTGCAGCCCCAAAGAGCCATTTTACCTTTACCGTAATAACTACTAAAAGCCATCAAATTGGTGTACTTGAAATGGAAAAGATTAATACAAAGACTCCGTTGTTTAACACAATTAAGTCATTTTGTATCGATTCAAACAACTAAGCATTATTAAACATCCATATCACAGGATGATAAAGAACTTTTACCACATTCTTTAGATTTGGCACATCACCTGTCAAAGAGGAAGTGTGTGTGTGTGTGTGTGTGTGTGTGTGTGTGTGCGTTCTATACTAAATGCTACAGAAAATAGAGATGTGCTCATAAAATACAATTTAAGACAATTTGTTGTAATTTAGTATATTTTGTACTTTGTTATTATTTGCATTATTACAAAGAGACAAAAGTAGTATGACTTGAGGGAACAGACCTTTCAGTGCAAAGGACCGATCCATTCAATGACACAAACAGCTTGTGTGCCCGTTCATTTCTTTGTGAGCCCCTAACATTAGACTTTGGGGAAAAGTACCCTTAGAGAGTCTCTTGTGTGGATTAGGGGGCATCACTCAAGTGGCATCACTCATCCGTCTGTATTTACAATGACCATGAACAACATAAAACCTTGTTTTTGTTAACAGAAATAATATGTTATATAAGGTGTCTTAGGTGGATTTTGTTTATTCCAGTATTTTAATTATTGACTTGTGGTAAATACATATTGATTTGCATTACTGTGTGCTGGCTAGTGATTTGCACAGTGAGGCAAGTAGCTATAATCATTTTAAACACAATATGTGTTAATATGCCTTAACACAACATGTCTAATAAATGGTCAAATTATGTTTTTTTTTCTTCTTCCTAAATAATAAAAACATAATCCCATAATATCCTAATAATGGATGACCATGGATTATATTATAATGGAAAAAATCATCCCATTAGCCTTGTATACTCGTACAACAGAATGCACCAAAATCATCTAAATCATATTCCCAAGACCACGACTTGATGTTATTTTGGCAGCAGGACATATTGTGTGATGTATGTACGTCATCATTCGCAATCTACCCTCTACCATATACAGTAGGTCCTGGATATTAAAGGCATTTAGCTATTCAAGTAAGAGGGTCGGTTAATTGTATAACCACTGTGTTTGACAAGTTGTTGTCAAACACAGTGAGCATAATAGCTGAATTGTATCCCCCTGCAGCATAATGTACGAATTCAAAACCTGAGACAAGTACACAACTAGAGAAAACTGACATAATTGCCACACCAGACTTTCACTCTCTTGAGGCCACAGAGCAAGACATATTCTGTCCAGATGAATGAACAGCACCAGGAAATAGGCTGTACCAAAACAAGCAAAAAATAAATGAAGCCAAGAATGGCATGTGCTTACCTCCACCTTGTTTGGAGCTTGATGAAGCCTCTTTATCAGCTTTGGACTTCTTCTTCTTGTGTGAGCTGGACTCTGCGGCGTGTCGCTTCTCCACTGCCGGGGTGGAGAGAGCTCTCTTCTTGAACAGCTCCCTCTCTCTTAACAGAGACGGATCCATCTCGGCTGTGAAAGCACAAACACAATTCATAAGACTCAGGTGAGAGTATTTTCATTTAAAATCGATAATAGCTCTAATGGATAATACTGATAATACTGCTCAGATATGAGATTAATACTGGCTGTATTTAGATTTGATGGTGTTATTACATCAGAATACTACCAGGTGTATGTAGAGTCAGGAGCTACATAGCTCTATAAAAAGGTTAGAACTGGCAGTATTTAGATTTTGTATTAGTGTAATACTACATCAGACCAGTACCAGTTGTATGTAGAGCTACCTTGATCTGTACGTGAGAGCTGGCAGTATTTAGATGGCCTAATACTAACGTTACATCAGAACAACCCTAACGTTAACAGAATAGTTAGCATATACCTAGACCTAGCCAGGGTCTAAACCTTCTGTTTAGACCCTGTTTTAGACCTAAACAGATGGTTTGGACCCCAGTGTCTAGCCAGGGTCTAAACAGAAGGGTTAGACATCACAGTGTCTAGTCAGGGTCTAAACAGAAGGGTTAGACCCCACAATGTCTAGTCAGGGTCTCCACAGTGTCTAGCCAGGGTCTAAACAGAAGGTTTAGACTCTGGTCTAGACCTAAACAGAAGGTTTAGACCCCACAGTGTCTAACCAGGGTCTAACCAGAAGGTTTAGAACCTGGTTTAGACCTAAACAGAAGGTTTAGACCCCACAGTGTCTAGCCAGGGTCTAAACCTTCTGTTAAGACCCTGGTTTAGACCTAAACAGAAGGTTTAGACCCCACAGTGTCTAGCCAGGGTCTAAACCTTCTGTTAAGACCCTGGTTTAGACCTAAACAGAAGGTTTAGACCCCACAGTGTCTAGCCAGGGTCTAAACCTTCTGTTAAGACCCTGGTTTAGACCTAAACAGAAGGTTTAGACCCCACAGTGTCTAGCCAGGGTCTGGTTTAGACCTAAACAGAAGGTTTAGACCCCACAGTGTCTAGCTCAGGCTTTAATCTGTCGCGTTCTCATGACAACACTTGTTTGACTTGAATAACAAAAGTTGTGACAGTGCTGGTGTCGGCATGCTAGCTACGTTGAGCTAGGCCCGTCCTTACTGACCTCTCTTGTGTGTGGATCACGCTCCGACAGGCGAGAGGAACGTGGAGAAGTAGAAAACACACCGCGACGCTCCTCCGACAACACAACCAAATGTTCAAGAACCGACAATCACTTCTTCTTCCTTCTTCTTCTTCTTTAGTATAAAGGGGGCGCCGTCCAGCGTTAAGGCGCATTACCGCCCCCTACTGGGCTGGAATGTGGCCCAGAGTTCCCCAACAACAACAACATAAATCCACTCAAATATCTTTATTAACCCTGTTTCTTTGAAAAACGTAAACAAGGCTTCATATTTTCCTTCCTCAATGGTGAATACATTCTTAGGATTCAATACTCATTCGTCACTCAATACATTCTGTAACTTTTCTCTCTGTGTTTTATACTTCTGGGGGGTTATACTTTGAGACAGTAAGATGACCTCTTCAACCGTTTCTTCTCATAAGCCTGCATATTAAGGCATGGATTTCCCCATTAAATGCATTGTTTTTATTTAACGCTGTATGTCCTAGCTTCAATCTTGATATGATTGTTTGGTTTTGGAGTTTTTTCCTATTTTTTGCATTCCTTTTTGCTTTATTTTATGTAGATGTCGCCCTTTGTTGCCTATGCTTCCCAATGCCTTTGCCAGGCTGTCATGATGTTGCTCCATACTACAGCTTTAGCTCAGCTTTGCTGAAAACTACCTCCATCATTCTGTTATCTTTCAGAGCTTGTTTAGTTAGAGTCCAGCATTTAATTCCCCTCAATGCCCCTATGAGTAGGAATCCACAGAAACAGGACTGCTGTTTCTGTATGCCTGAATAGTCTGATTAGGGTTTCATAGAGTATATCTGCTCTGTTTCGGGATGACATGGACTGCAATGACACCAGCGCTGATAACGAGTGTATTACCCTTTTTTCCCTTTTTTTCTCTATCCACTAACATCTTATCTGTATACACTGTTAAGTGATCTGGTGTTCTTTCCTTAAACTGTGTAAACACTGTGTAATTCTTAAAAAAAAAAATGTAAATGTTATATTGCATTCAAACGAAGACTGCTCTCTAGCGCCTCACGTTTTCAAATGTGCGTTGCAACCTGTTGAAACTACGACTGGCGGTATGTGTCAAGATTCAAGAAGCTATGACTACAACATGTCACGTATGCCACGTAGTGCTTTTTGTCCCTCTCTGCAGTTCATAGACCGGAAGAACATGGCTGCCTCCGTAGAGCTTACCCGTCCTATGTAGATACAGAGAAGTGATTCTGCGCTCAGTAGGAGAAGTGAGATTGTTGGCAGAGATCATTTTACACCAATGAGGACTTATTTATGAATGAAGACGTTGATTTGAGGTAATAAATACTTAAAACATTACACAGTGTCCCTTTAACCTGCCCAATTTCCCTTTCCTTTATCTCTCTTTATTTTCTCTTCAATGTAAAAATCGAAGTAAACGGGGAAATAACCATCACGAGTCACCATCACCATCACTGAGAGGAGTCACGGGGTAAGGTACTGTGGAGCTGTATCTTTTCTCATGGTATCTATTTATTTTTGCCATTTTACTTACAGCCTAAACATAACACTCTCCCTTCGCTTTCCTACTCCCTACCCCATCATGGACTAAGAGCCTTCGCAGATGGATGATCTTCTTCCTTGTACCCTTGTAGACTTGCCCAATAATTCATCATTAGCTGCTTGTATCTTAGGTCAAGTGGTATTTCTCCCATCTCTGGATTGCTATGGAGAAGTCTTAATGGCCGCACAGCATAATCTCAGTGCTGGATTTTGTATTGCATCTTATTTAACAATGTTTTTGCTGCTGACCTTTATACTACAGTCCCACAATCAATCACGGATCTTAGTTAGGCATTATACATTTTCCTCAAATAACTTCTACTTGCTCCCCATTCAGACTCTGTCAGACATTTCATTACATTTAGAACCGTCTTGTATATTTTCACTATCTTATTTATATTATCAATCCACACTAAAAACGTACGTACATCTTTATCAGCCTCTCTTACCCTCTTCCTAGCAAAAAACATCACTTTTGTATTCTCAACTAAAACCTAAATCTAAATGAGCATAGTTATTTCTCAACTAATCTAAATGCTTCTTGATTCTTCCCTTCAATGAATTACAATGAATTGAAGGGAACATTCTTCCCCCTTTTCCATAAGGCCCCATCTTGGACAAATAACGATCTTCCTGTATCACAATTAATGTTGGAATATACATCATTAATCATAATCGAAAGAATTATTGGGCTGATCTGAGTGGTTGCATTATACCTATTAGATACTGCCGATCCCATCTTAACCTGAATAGATCTATCCAATTAAAAGTTCTTCCTGTTATTCCCATTTTAACTAATTGAACCATTAATCCTATCAACCCTATATCACATGCTTTCTCTACATAAAAAAACATTGCCAATATGGATTTTTTATTAAATTGGGCTATCCTAATTTATATCCATTGTTCCCCTGCCTTGCCTAAACCCACTCTGGTAAGGAGAAATACATGTTTATTTCTACATAGAATTGTAATTGTCATTGTAATCGTCCTTTCCATAATCTTCCCAAAACATAAAGGAAGTGAAATGGGTCTGTGGCTTGTTGGACTTGCCGGTTTTATTATAGGTAGATGCAGGTAACTGCATCATTCCAACTCAAAGGTAACCTTCCTTCCTCCAATACTTTATAATATATAGTCCTTAAAGTCAGACCTGTAAATGGTTTAACATTATACAACAAATGTGGTCTCTCCCTTGAGATGTTAACCCAGATTTTGCTATAGCTCTCCTCATTTCTTGTATGGTAAAAGGTGCATCCATCGAACCACTTGTGTACTCTCTCTCTCTCTATCTCTCTCTCTCTCTATCTCTGTCTGTTAAATCCCTGGATTTGCTCCTTTAGTTTCTTCTCTCCTTCGTTTCCCTTCCTCTGTTAGATTATTGGAACTAGACATTTCATGAACGTCTTCGTATTATTTCTGCTTTATCTTCATTTGATATTGCGGTTTCCTGCCCACTTTTAATACTGGATACTGCCACTCATCTTTCTTATTATACCCCACACCCTACCTATCTGAATTGATCTGCTATTTTGTAACAGAATCCAATCTTTTTAATATACGTTTCTCTTTTTAACCCAATGGTTGTTACATTTTTTTAAGCTCATGTTGTCATTTTCTGTGATGCTCCTTGTTCGATGTTCGATGCGGATATCTACAATCGAGACTTTTTACTATACTTACAATGGAGCGCCACCTATTGTCCTCCCAAGACCTTGCATGTTTTTTTTTTTATGTTTGTTGTATTTGTGTGGATAAATGAAGGATCAATGGATAATTCAATTAATTCATTGTAATTCAGGAATTGTATTCTAACCAAGGGAAATCTTAATGTAAAAATAATTGTAAAATAAAGACATGTAATGGATAGCTGGGAGTGGTAGGCCTATGTTATGTGGAAGTGTATATCAAACTTATTTAAACAGACGTAAAATATATGTCATATAACAGTCTAAACCAAAGGGAAAAGTCGAAAAAGCGTGACATCACCCCTTTAAAACGTTATGCTTTTAAAAAAAATATTGCATTTGGTGTGACTTTATATATTGGAATTTTTTACAAAATATAAAACACCCCTTAGGTTAGGTTGTACCTACTTTGTACCTACCCAATGTTATATCTCTCAATAATATACTGTAGGCCTTCTGCAATTCAAAATCAATGAAATTCCCCCAATCCCAAAGTTTAACTGCATGGACTATTTCCAGAAAGTGTTCAGAAACGCGTTGGAAATGTTCCCTAGCTGTATATAAAAAATCAGTAGCAATGAAATGATTACATATGAAAACGGCCAATAAACAAGAGGCCGTGTTTGTGTGTGTGTGTGTGTGTGTGTGTGTGTGTGTGTGTGTGTGTGTGTGTGTGTGTGCGTGCGTGCGTGCGTGCGTGCGTGCGTGCGTGCGTGTGTGTGTGTGTGAGAGTGTGTGAGAGCGAGTGAGTGTGAGTAACATGACAGCAAGAAAATATTCTCAGTTCAAGCCCATATAACACATCTTTCATTTTGATATATCTATGCATGTGTGTGGCATGTGGAGGAGGGCCTTGGGTGGTAGTTACCACACCACAGTGGTCGTTTGTAGTAATTAGAACACTCTACATCCTTCCAAGGACCCCCCTCCCACCTCTCGCCCACACACAGAAACACACACACACACACACACACACATCTCCTCACAGGTACAAAAACATCCTGTAATGCATGTAACTCAGATGTTCCCACGGATCACAGAACAAATGAACATTTCCAAAACTCCTAATTCATTATTCAGCAGGCCAGTCAAAGAGGAGAGTCCACATAAATGATTAAGTACATGCTAACCCAAATTAGCGCCTACTCCATAATGAATGAATTTCACTGTTCCCTCACAGCAAAGGAAGATAGAGAGCATGCTCACGCATGTGAGAGAGGGAGAGAGAGAGAGAGAGAGAGAGAGAGAGAGAGAGAGAGAGAGGGATAGAGTGTTTTCAGACTTTATAAACACTATTGAATGATTCGCCTGATGAGATGATGTACATACATTATTCATCTTTTTCTTCTATTTCCCAGATGACGTGAACTTTCAAGACACAGCTTAGCCCCATCTAAATGGAGCCAGGGCCAATTAGACCCAAACTGTCAGCGTACTTTTGGAGAATATTTCTGATTCATAGCGTGCGCTAAAAATGTCCTATTTATAAGGCGGGTTATTGAAAGTTTTTGTACTATAAAAATAGAGTCATTACTCTATTGGTGACGGTTAGTTGGTGGGTTGGTGGAGGCTAAGAGGAATGTGTGTGAAAAATAGCACTGATTAAGGAGATCGAAGGAAAGCTTGGAGGAGAAAGGGAGTGAGGAGAGAAAAGAGAGCAGACGGCAGAGAGATTGAGAGTGAGACAAAGGGTGATAAAGGGGAGAGACATAGAAAGCAAGGGAAAAAGAGAGAGAGAGGGGGGGGGAGATAGGGGGAGAGAGAGAGAGGGAGAGGGAGGGAGAGAGAGAGAGGGAGAGAGAAAGAGGGAGAGGGAGAGAGGGAGAGAGGGAGAGGCAGAGAGGGAGAGAGAGAGAGAGCGAGAGAGAGAGAGAGGGAGAGATAGAGTATACTCTAATCTAAACTGAAGAACCAGGGACTCCTGAGGCCTTAGCCAGCCAGTCAAAATCCCGGGGGACAATCGACTCAACCTGACAGCTTTCAATTACACCGTTATGAGAAAATGGCCGTCTTGTGTGTCTGTTAGTGTGCCTGATTGTCTGTTTGTGTAAGAGGGAAAGTGCAATGTGTGTGTGTGTGTGTGTGTGTGTGTGTGTGTGTGTGTGTGTGTGTGTGTGTGTATGCCTCACAGTTCAATGTCACAGCTTTTGAAATGAGATCACTCCATGCAGGTATATACCAGGGACAAACACTTTCTTTATCAGATTGTTATAGT
>OMLJ01112380.1:0-11416 GCA_900302595.1 Gadiculus argenteus
CGACCAGCTGCGCGAATGCATGAATGCCTTGAACATAAGACATATTTTGGAGAAAGCGGCAACTCATACATTCTACCATGCATGAACGTCGGAAAAACAAAATTAGTAACTACTACAGCGGTGGGTTTTTATACTTTGCAGGGGGAATCGACTGGTCTCTTCTGAACCCTCCGATGGCTTTACATTATATACATGATTATATTCCCTCCCCAGGGGTTGGCGGTCCTCAGTGGAGATGATGAGGACAATGTGTGTTTGGCTGCCTAATTAAAGCTAGTCATATTCACGCCTTGAGTCTTCGAGTTGTCTTTGTGGCCAAGTCAAAAGACGCACTCAAAAGAAAACATCCTGCAATTCAATGCAAATGATTGGTTTGGGGGAAGAATGAATTAAACCACTAGGTATTGGGGTCGTGTGATTGGCTGTTGACCGCTGTTGAAGCGCTTTACTTGTTGAGGTAGAAGGAACTGGACTCAGATCGGCTGGATTTAAAAGAAACAATAAAAAAGTGTAGTTAACTCTTACATGTGACTGTTGTCTTTTTATGGGGTTGCTTGGAAATTATTTTGTACATATAATATATGTACATATAATCCCTGATTAAAACTTTGAAATGTAATTTAACACATTTTCAGACTACCTCAATAGGCTATATGTAGGCCTACATATAATCCCTGATTAAAACTTTGAAATGTAATTTAACACATTTTCAGACTACCTCAACGTATTTTTCACAAAGCACCCTAGCAGCAGTTTGTTGTTAATATTACTTTTATACAAAACATTTCAAATCATATATTTTTTTGAGAGGGTCAATCAATTTGAATAAATCTTTGTTTAATCTACATTATGACAGTTTTACATCATTACGTAATGGCCTCACAACGTCATTCACCGTCGTCACCATTTGTGGGTTTTCCCGTGGACCTCGGAGCCCACTCCTTCGGCACTGTACCAGACTCTCACGCAATGTTGAATAGGCGTGTCAACCATGACAGCCCCTCAACACCCAGAGCCTTAAGCATTTCTGGCTTGATCTCATCAATCCCTGGGGCTTTGCCACTGCGGAGATGTTTGACTACATCAGTGACTTCCACCAGGGAAATTGACGACGAACCACCATCAACCTCAAGCCCTGCCTCCAACATAGAGGGCGTGTTAGTCGGATTCAGGAGGTGGTGGAGGTGGTGGTGGTTCCATAGACATCTTATCAGTAGACGGAGCATTTGCTGCTGTGACGCGTGATATTTGGCCGCCATCTTGGAGTGGTGATCGGGAGCTGGAGAGCAGCATGAACTAGTACAGACTACAGAAGAACACAAGGACGCCGGGCTGGTGTTCAGTATATTCCTGCTCAAATGAGCGCACCGTCGAAAATAGGAATGGGGGGGGATTACTTTTCACAATAATAAAAAATATAAAACATGCCAAAACATGTGTCCTTTATCATAGCTACACTTTTGAAAAAAAAAACGTGTGAAAATCAGTGGTATTCAGTGAGGTAAGATTAATTAAATGCGCTGACAGGTCATTGCTCGTGCCAAAGGAATGACAGAGTGGAGCGGATCACCACTCCAAGATGGCGGCCCCGCGACACGTCAGCGCCAATAGGCAGCAGCGTAGATGCTCCGTCTACTGATAAGATGTCTATGGGTGGTTCCCCTGTTCAAAAAGGGGGACCAGAGAGTGTGTGCCAATTACCGGGGTATCACACTTCTCAGCCTCCCTGGTAGAGTACACAAAAATGACGAGATAAACGGCCCTTTCATGTGAACGCGCATTGAACCTATAGTGGAAAACCTGGCTCGAATAAATGATCGTCATGATACCGTTGAACTCCGATCGCGAGTTGCGTCTCAGTCGAGCCCGGTTTTCCCAACAAAGCCTGGGTATGTTCAGTGAGGTTCGAGGTACACCCCACTGGACCCTCAATCATTTTGAACCCCGGCCAACACAGCACCTGGAAACCACTTCAATGTCTGATTGGTATATGGGAAGATGACTGTTTGAAGGGGGGGGACGTTATTTTCTGTATGATTCATTATTATGGTATTTTACATTGCAATAGTGAAGCTCATCATCAGCCTATGACATCTTTTGAAATGAGTAATGAAATGAATGCACAAAAAGTATTTCACTGTTGTTAAATGTGACTGTAGTTTTGTACATAGCCTGTGAACCCCCATGGTAATTGGTATCTCCCAATTTAGTTAATTGGTTTGCTGTATTTAAGCCCTGTGGTTTTCTGCATTGAGTTGGTCTGGGAGGTAGAGAGACACCGCTGGTTGTGAGGCTGGGCCGCACAACTGTTTTGCAACCTTTGCGAGGGATCAGCTCTTTGGTTGATTTTTTTTTTTTAACGAATGTATTATTGTTTGGCTTTGCTGTTTCACTTTTTTAAGCACTGAATAAAATACTCACTATCAAGCACGAAAACCTATGGTGCTGACTTGATTCTTGCGACCTACTCAAAACCCCCAGTGTCCCAACCACTACATCCTGAAGTGGGAGTGAGTCGAGAAGATCATTTTCACAATATATAATTATATATATGTGCGGAAGTGCAAAGTGACTCAAAACTTGCTGTAAAGCAGGACCTCTGGGAGGACGTCATCTTTTTGAACAGATTTTTAGCTGAGTATTATCTTAGCCCTCCCTTTTGAATGCAACTTTCAAATTACTTGACAAAAAATTACAGCCTGAGAAAAGTGGAAATTGAGGGTGAATCCCTGTCAACTCCCATTCATTCTGCATCACTGGTGAGTGCCCTTGCATGAGTGCCAGTTCTCTTCATATTAGACATTCTCTGGTAGCACTGCTAAAGAATGATTCAAACCAACATTTTATTTAGGTGGAATCCTCCTCTTCTCGAGCTCCTCGCTCTCAGCCAATCACAATGTGTTGCTCATTAGGCCTTAATTAAGTTCACCAATGAGTCACCCAACACCTCTATATTAAAGGACAATGGTTCATGTTAAGTACAACCAAGTGAAAAGTGAAAAACTGTTTCGCAGGTCTGAGAAGCCAGGTTGTGTTTGTTCTTGAATTATGAAGTTGGAGATCCAGATTGTTCAACTAATTTTCATTCTTTCCAAGCCTGAAAAAGGATCATCAGGTGGCTCCTTTATCTATTTTTTTTGGACTAAAAAACATACCAACCCTGGCCACCTACGGGGGGCTTCAGTGAGAGCACCGCAGTGAGTAACCCCATATTTATTTAATGAGTTTAACTTGTTTAGTTTCGTACTGCCTTTCCCTGTTCTTTCCAGTCAAGTTTGCGTGCATGTTATAGCTACATGGCCTTGTGGATTATATATTTTGTTATGTAGCAGTGATGTATGTGTTTTTCTTAATTGAATGTGGTGCACCAGCTGACTGACTTGCCGTATATGGGGGGGGGGCCCGCTGCCCCCCCGCCATGTATCACTGTGGTTGTTGTGTATGCTACACTGGGAATGTGCTGTAAACAAACAAATGTAGCAGCTATGGCGAAATATCACCAGTCAGGGAGAAAGTGCGACCCCCTGCGGTCAGACCGGGGACTGTGTACTGGGGACTGGCTAGCACAGCCTGGCAGACCGAAATAACTGAGTAAACGACTTGTTCTCTTAATCCTGCCATTGTTTACTTCACTTGAACCTTTGGAAGTCTGGAGACAAATTACAGTGGGTTTGGTTGGTAGACTGTCCTACTACAATTTGTATATTATAGGACTATTCTGTAGCCTACTTGATTATACATACACTTTGACTACTTCAAACCATTCCAATTTTAGAATATGTTTGCTGCCATTTACTGCTGCTTGCAGTAGTCTGTCTGCGTCATGTTGCATTTGTGCAATGCATTTTCATTTGGCGTAATGCTGTTAGGTTGGCCCTCTAGTGAGGGCCTTTCTACCGGCCACTGTTCAAACTAGTTTGTTCCAATGCAACTTTTTGGTAGATGCTTTTCTCCACTTGAACTGTTGGCCTGAGGGAGCTTTGCACCAGTAGTTTGGTATCTGGCAATCGCTGGCCATCGCAAAATGAACATCTTCACTGTCAAAGGCTGCAGTTTTAGTATGGTCAATTTGACAACTTTTATTTGGCTGTTGTATTTCGCATTGTCTATTGGAAGATTATATAAACAATGGCACCTACATTTTACCACTTCATTTTACCACTTAAGGGATAACTGAAGCGCTTGATGGTTAGACTAGAGTTTTCCTTGACGGCACAAGAATCATCTTGCCAGAAGTGACTCATGCTGGCTTCCTATTGGTGAGTAGTTGGTATTTATATTTAACGGCTATGTAACCATATTAAGCAAGAGTTCTAAATGCTTGAATACAAACCATTCAAGACTCTCGTATATTTATTCAGGGGCAGCTCAGTGTTGAAATATTACAGCTAAAGTTGAGGTGCTTGCATATTTGCACTAATCTTTCAGAGCTATTAAAGTCCAATATGTAGGCTATACGTTCACATCGTGACTTATTTATTTGTATATTCCCAGGTGGCCGACCTGCTGTCATTCCAGGAAAGGTTAACCTTTCAGAGAAATGGATGGATCATAAAATCTGATGGGCTATAAAATCCAGGGTGGCAGCCAGGAACTAATATAACCATTTGTGTAAATTATTTGTATCTACAGAATACTTAAATACTTTTTTTTTTTTTTACAAGCAAAAGTTAAATTCCAGTACTGATTGAGGGCTATGAATATTTACAGCCATCTCTTAAAGGGCGTCATGATTAAAATGACTGAACAATGCATGTTTAGCTGTGTGAAACTGACTTGTCTTTTTTTCATTCACTCGCACAACAACGCATCGTTTTGCAAGACAGAACAAAGTTGATCTACGCCTGTCTACCGGACCAGTGACCTACTAGTCTTTCACTTCTACAGATCATGAGTTTCCTCTAAAGTTTACCAAACACTTGGTCTCTCTACAAGCGTCTTGTCTCTGTGCTTGGTGTTTTGAGTGTCAAACCTCATGATTCAAATGTCAGATGATGCCATTTAATACTTGTTGATTCATAAATAAACTTTTTATAAGAGTGTTGGTGTTCATTTTTAGGTTTTTCATTCCAGTAAGAGTTTATATTAATGCAATGTCTGTACTGTTCGTGGCTGCATAATATTAACTGTAATAACTTTTTTCATTGGGGGTTGGCACCCCCAATGAATTAAAGGCTGTAATTTGGTAGCAACATCAGGTCCATCAGTCAGCTACTGGTGAGTGCAATTCTGAGAATCTGTTCTAGTTGACTGTGCCTGAGTAGGGAATACGGTAGCAAATGGACATCCAAAAACCTTTCTTATATACTTGGAAATGCATCTAGACTCAAATTGGCTGTAGAATCAGCCTGGGGGTTATCGCAGTTCATATTTCTTTTTCTGAAATGTGAACTCGGAGGCATGGAATATATTGTGTTTAGAATCACAATCCATACAGCAGTGGCCATCAAACACCAATAAGATGTTTAACTCGATATGAAAGTTCAAGGCTTAAACAATGGCGCTGTAATGAATACACACAGGAAGTTCTGAACAGACCATTTCTAAAGGAATTCCCACAAATGTTCTCAAACTCTGGCCTCATCCCAAAGCTATATGGAGTGGACCCTGAATCATTCCCACACCTCATTAGTCTCCTGGCTGACATTAACGGTAGCTTTCAGTTAAACCATCTTTTAACGGTGCAGTAATCGGAAACTCACGTTAAGGGCAGTGGTGACTTTGACAGGAATTACAGCACTAATGTACTTTGGAAAATAAATTGTCTGTTTTACTTTTTGCTCAACATATTTTTTCAATGGAGATACAGTTGGACCTTTTCCCAAATGCTGAGGGCCAACCTACTGGATGTTTAAATTCAGTCACAGATGGGATTGTTGGCCTGTCAGATTCTGCAGGGATTTGATCAAACCATCTGCTTTTAGTCTTAATTATCTTATCCCTCCCATTCACTGACATGAAATCACAACACACTTGAGGGAAATAACCTGGACACAATGTTTTGTATTACTAAGGGGGATCCACAAGTGATTTCTGGCTATACAATAACTACATTATCAAGGGTCCATTAGTCTTATGCATTAGCCTACATCTGTTTACAGTGACCTCCTTTAAACCTTATTACAGTGCTACATTGCTGGTATACATGTTAAAACTTCTATAAAACATCAAATTACACTAACATTTTCTATAATCAATGTTTACAAAATGCCTTAATCTTTCTTACTCCCATTACGTAACTGTTTAAGACATTGTTAGACTCAACGCATTCTCAGACACATTATACACGTTCTGCTTTCCATAGGCAGAAACATGACGCCCACCTGAGGTGCCCAGTCAGTCATTCAGTGTAGGCCTACATGAGACTTACATGTTTATGTAGTCGTTAGGGAAAGCTTAAATTTTTTTTTTTATAAATTGTTCTAGTATATATTATATTCCAGTGCTTATTTTTGATCGGACTGCCAAAAACATGTTGCTGTATTAACATTGAATAGCTTACGTTACGTATAACATTTGAGAGGATATCGCTGAACCTGAAACACGTCTGAACCTATAGCGGGAAACAGCGACCTCCAGTGGCGAGCATCCTCTGATGCACTACGTTTGAATCCAGAAAAGAGGCTCAGGTTTTCGAGGTAATCATGTTTTAATATTTATAAAATATTACAATTATGTTTTTATTAATTTACTATAAAACAATAGCCGATTAGTTTATTGTAGAACCGCAGTGGCGACTTCAGGGTGCGGAGCGCGCTTGTGAGCGCATTCACGTACGCATGGGAGGAAAGTTTTCTGTGGCCGGCTCATTAAGCTCAACCTACCCTATCATTTCATCTCTCCGCCCGGGGTAGACCGAGCAACAGCACGTTTGAAAACTTGTTTCAGCATCTTTAGGGTTGTCTTTTTTAAACAGACTACATAGCCTCGCTATTGGCTGATCGACATTAGAAAAGCATGTGCGCAGAGTGACCCAACACTTTCATCTGGGACGAAATCATCTGTCAAGTTTTGCGCTCCAGTCCGGTGTGATGGATACTCAAGCTGAACAAGACGGTGATCAGCGAGATCGCTATATTTGCCGAAAGGGATGTGGTCTTTTACTGTCCCTTCAAGGAAACCACTCTTGTTTGGCAGCACTTCGACTGCATGCAAATAACATTGAACGGAGAATCGCAACTCTGCAGCATGAATCCCGGATGGCGAGGTTAAGGTGGGGCAGAAGAGAGCAGTTTCTCCTGGCCCAGGTGTCATCTCTACAGGGCGAAGCACAGCTCGCTGCACTCAAGTATCAGCAAAAACTGCACCAATACATGCTGAACATCAACAGCATTGCAGATCAGGTGATTGGGTTTTACAAGGTGAGAGGAACCACTTAATTCCTAGGTACGTTTTTATCAAAGAATATCTATTATTAGGCCTATAATAAAACATATAAAAATATAGATATACAATTCATATATTTTCTATTAGAGTAAACAAATTGTATTATGACTCATATATGCTCAATGCTTACTTTCATAATATTTGTTTTTTATTTATAGGGTACCAAGGGTACATACCTAAATATGAGTTTAGTCTATACATTTTTTCTGTTTTGTTTGTTAATTGATGCCTCTGAGTCATTTATCTCTGTACTGGTTTCACGGATCAGGGTGACACGAGGATATCCTGTGAGAGGGCCGTGTGTGCAGAAGAGACAGAGGAACCAGACGAAACGCCCCAGGTAGGACAAACGTCAGGTGTACCAGTCGGCGCCTTTCGATTTTTGAAGGTTCCCTACATTGTTATTATAAGTATTAACATTCCTGTTAGCTGTTATGTTATTAATGTCTGAATACCTCCCACGCAACACTGTTGTGATTCATGCTTAATTGCTGAATTGTTCATTGTTCCCCTTAGAGAAGTCTTGATGCGAATATTGGTTTTGCGTTCCATGTTCATGTTTTGTGCTATTGAGGGCAATATCTGTTACGGCTAGTAATGGAAAGTAATTGCACTGCACACTATGTTGGGTTGTTATTTAGCCTGCAGTGTTTGCACTGCGTTTGTGTGTCCTGAATATGAATGTCATCGCCTTATTCACTACGATTATCATAAATCATGAATCACCACCAACATCTCTCAAAACAAGCAGTGTTTTTTAGGTAATATACGGCAAAAAAAATGTGAATAGTTAAAACCCGATCAGTCTTACCCATCCTGGTCATTCAGGGGACAAGCCCCCCCCACCCCCTCCTTCTGAATCGCCTGGCTTCAAAGCACACACCAAAACAAAGCAGGGCGGGGAAGGCCAGAAGAGCCATCTTGTTTTTTTGTGTTTTAGTCCATAGTTGAGGTGAGGGATGTTTCTAAAAACTGAACTTTGACCTGGTCTCTTGGTCCCAGGAGATCTGATGTCAGTTCTTGGACATGTCCTCCGTAGAGGTCTCATGGGTGGGGGTCGGTGTGGCAGCGTATCATTTTTCACTTTTAACCCTAGCATATAAAACGTACGCATTGGGCTTACAATGTTGGCAGCAGTGCAAACAAAAAAACAACCCATCTTTAACATTGACTAATATTCAAATTCTAAGTTAAGTAGTGCAAAGAGCTGTCCAAATAGGTCTGGCTATAGACATTATTCACATAGTTATTACACAGCTCTTATCAATGCTGTGGAATGCTCCGTCCACTTGCATGGGCTTTCCCGACTTCCGGTGGTGAATTATTTTTCAATAATGACCGTTGCTATGCATATAATGACCACTGTCAAGGAAAGTCACGTCTTTGACAAACGTCTTTGGTGGACCATTTCTCTGCTGATCAACACTACGAATGCTGGTAACAAATAAATTGTAAAAATACACACTGTGTGAAGTTATTTTTTCGCTTTGACAAGTCACTATGTAATAAGCGGGATAATGTATAGAACGTCGCCGGTCATTATCGGGAAATAAGCCCCTTCAGAGCGAAGCAAGACACCTCTGCGTCAGTGTCCGGTTCGCCCTATCAGGGCTTATTTCACAATAATGACCAGCGTTCTATACATCATCACTTGCATACGGTAAGCTGTAGGCATTTCTGAGAAAACTATGTTTGCGAAAGTAAGAACTGCTTACAAAAGTAACACAGAGGCGATTCATTGGCTGTTGGGGTTGATGTATACTGTTATTAGTCTACTGTAGTGAATCATTATGGAAAGATCTGTATTATGGATCCCCCTGTCAAGTATAATATGCGTTAATCTGTGGGTGTGCTATTATTATTTCTGACCATCTGCAACATGGTGTTAAATTCAAACCATTGGTGAGATTAAATGGGTTTAATTAAGCCAATGGTCACATGAAGTATGTCTTATTTCTCACTGCATGCTGGGAGTGGGATAGGTTTACTCATGATTGATGATGAAAGTGGTTTTGATCACTGTTACCAAAACACAGCGCAGTCTATTTCCAGATGTCAACTCTAGGCTGAACAACGCCACGCTGATGCCTTTATAATAGTTCTCTCGCTGTTATTATCGGCCTTCACTGCCCAAATAGACTTCACTAAACCGTGGGGATCACACAAGGTGAAGTGTTTTTTCTTTCAAGGTTGCCGGGAGTGGAAAGGAAGTTGGGCTTTCCTTTGGCGGTAACGAAACAGAGTGACTTATCGAGAAGTCTGAATAGAGTTGTTTAAGATGTAGGGTGTTCTCTTGCCGTGCTGGAAAGAAGATTTATCAGCAAATTTAGTTACGTTTTGGCTTTTAAAATTGCAACACCTCAACAGTTGACATTTGGCCGGGTGAAGGAACCAAGATGGTCACTTTGAATGAGGCCCATAGTGGCTAATTCCAGAGGCTAACGATTGTCCATCACCACTAATCCCTGAGCAGAGAAACCTGCGGTTGACTGATGTGTTTGTCAATGCTGTGACACATGCAAATCAAGAATTTGCCAAGGCCATGTCAAAGTGTAAAGCTGAATTTGAAAGCAATTTGCACTTTTCACGCAACAATCAAGTTATTCAACACTGCAATTCAAGAAACATGAATGTAGGTGATCCAAGAGAAATGCTTCTGGAGCTTATGAATATCGGTATCAGCCGAGAAATGGAAATATAGTGGTGCATCCTTAGGATGAATTCATGAATAGAAAATAAATGTTTAATCATCCTTTCCATATTTCCAGTAGATGAATTAGTTCTAGTGCTAGGAGCAGTAAAGTTGCCCACCCATTGCACCATCTCCTCTCCCAGAGAGAGTTGGGTTTGACATGAGGGACATAAAGGCCTCTGCACCTGTCTGAGACGGAACTCGCTGTAGCTGTCTGTGCTTCTCCACCACTCTAATGGATGAAGCAGAATATAGAAGGGTAGGGGGGTATCAGTTTCATCAAAATTCAATCTTGTGTGACAGCAGAGCATGAGAAGCGGCTCTGTTTTGTTTGGGCTCCATAACAAAAGACGACAGGGGAAGATTGGTGCGAGACCAGAGAAAAGAGAGGTTTATGACCTCTGCTTTCATATTTGCTGATTGGATCTTGTATTTGTGTTTTTTCCTTTATTAGTAGATCCGAGGAAAGTCTGTGCAAGCAGGCAATGATTGTTGATAAACAATCTTTCATACCTCCTGTGCATGGGGAGAAGTGTGAAGTCAAGAAATATATTGTACTCCTTGATTTTGTTTGGCATAGACGTGTGATTTCATACTAATTCCTACTTATATTGTGTTGGCCTAATATTCAATATCTTTCTGTCAGTTTGATGTTATAATCAAACTATAATAATGCTCTTGTCGCTTTGCCAAGCGACTGTGTCATGCCTTATTACCATGCGTTATTAGTTGTGTAACACAACTATGTACTTTATGTGCGATGGACGATAATCTGTGTGGTTGTCCCAGTCTCAACATTGTGTGTTGAAGTATTTTTTAAACTTTTGTCCTTGAACTGCCTGGATATATTGTGTGTACCATTTCCTTCTCTGCTCTGTTGGGTTTGTCAATAACACCATTTGCTGGCAAAGACAACATACGACATAGTAAATATGACATATTTACTATGTCATTATTTAGTTGCCTTAGGCGTAACCTATTCTTTTGAACGTTTGGTTAATAAAGAGGCGCATTACCGCACACGCACTATGGAAGGAGAAACACGATGACCTGTTAGCAACCTGTACGTGTTTAAATGGTGGCCCCTTTGCTAAATTACACCTATTTGATGTCTAATTTACTCTTAACTTACTCCTGGCTTGTAATGCTTTAATGCTAAGAGAATTCATTAGTTGGAGGAATGTGCAATATGTTTCCGGTGCCGTTTCGGTTTGGCTCACAACATATTATTCCAAGGCAGTGAGGCTTGCGGCCCTGCATTAGCTGACAGCTGTTGAGATTAGTGTTTGATTCCAAAGGCATTAAAGTGGAGCGTACCTGCACACAGTGTAGACACAC
>OMLJ01112398.1:0-12658 GCA_900302595.1 Gadiculus argenteus
CAGACCTCTCATTCTACATTGTAGTATAATGGAAGTCCCTGGTGTGTGGAGTGTAACCTGGGTGGGGACTCTCTGGGACTTCAAACCTAGACAATATTGAGCTAAATTGTATGTACTTTCCCTCTTGTTTATGTTCCAGTTGGTGTACATGAAACCTGGTCATCTTCTTTTATTCCTCCCCTCAGAATACAGGAGGAGTCGCACTGCTGTGCTGCGAATATGATACCAAGAGCCACATTTAACAGGACAGTTGTACATATAAGATAAGATAAGATCAACTTTATTGTCCCACAAGGAGGAATTTGTCTTGGGCTGTAAAGTGCATTTGCTGTGAACCACAATTACATACATACAGGACAACAGTCACATAGGCTTACATGACTCTGATGCAGTGAGAAATTTACCCTTAAAATTTGAAGAAGGCATAACTTTCCTGTGTAGTGGAGCCACTTAGTTTACAAAAAGAATAAAAAGGAATGAATGAATTACTAAAAAGTATGTTTCCTTCCTTTCCTGGTTTTATTCAGGAGAGCCACAGATGGTATAGAAGGACTGTTTAAAGTACCGGTAGTTGTTCTTATAGCTCACAATCACCTTTTCAAAAATAAATTGGAGGGATGGGTAATCCCTTCTATTCATTACCTTCATCGCTGTTTTTACTAATCTCTCCAATTTCCACTTAAGCTGTACAGTCAGTGGGCCAAATCAGATGGCCATACCATATCTGATTAGACTTTCCAATACAGCATTGTAGAAGAGTGTTTTTAATAATAATCATAATAATAATAATTGTAATAATTGTAGAAGAGAGCTTTTAATAAACTAAGAATGATTGTATAATCTGAATATTTGATTATATAATTATTTTTTTAATTATTATATAAACACAACTGTGCAACAACAAAAATGTGTATCATTGTATTAATGTTCACTCCCCCATCATGCAGCAGTAGAAATAAGTGATCCGTAAAGGCAAGGCAAGGCAACTTTATTTATGCAACACCTTTCATACTCAAAGTGTTTCACGTTGAAACATAGTCATACAATCAAAGTATAAGTAAAATATAAGTAAAAGTAAGTAAAAGAAAACAAATGCAAAGTTAAAAAGAAAGTGCAGTGTGTTTTAGATTTAGCAGAAAGATAAAGCAAACATGTAATAAAATGAAGTCATGAAATAAAATAGATACATAAAATAAATTACATAAAAAAAATGCATTGGAGAAGGTGCAATTTAAAGGCAATTTTGCAGTGGAATCGATATGTAGCATATTGTGTAGGAGGCCTTGACTGTAGTGTGAATATTTGAACTAAGGTGTGAAGCCACACTTGATTGACACCTCCCCCCCCAACCCTTCTGCTTGTTACTCATAAAGAGAATGAAGGGGAAAATATAAGAAAACATGAACCACAATTTACAGAAAATGATGATGATGAAATAACAAGTGTAATAACAAGTGACAAATAACAAGTGTCCTGTAATTATCATTTGTCAGGAATCATTATAGAGATTGGACGATTTAACAAAGACCTTTGGACATTTGGTGGTTTGTTTTTTTCGGGTCCCCGCTCCCCTCCATTCAGGACATTGGGCAAAAGCGCTGCCAGACCAGAGTCCAACGCATCTCCTCTGACCACACCCATCCCTACCATGGACTGTTCTCCATGCTGACCTCCGGCAGGAGGCTCTGCAGCAGCAGGACGTCAAGATTCAGAGACAGTTTCTTTCCATTCGCTATAAGACTGTTGAACACTCACACATGCAATTAATAAATCCTCATCTATAGACTGTTATCCCCCCGTGCACCCCCAAACCTCCATGGGATCCTCACTGGACTATAACATGCTGCTATCACTATGTCACTTTATTATTTTATCAATTCACTTTTTATACATTTAGTCATTCTAACCTTTTTAAATTATACCAGCACTTTATTCTTGATATTTGAATTCATAATGCATTAAGTGTCCACTCCACCAGCCAAAAGTAACAACATTTTGTTTAATGTGTGCACTGATGGTGTGTGCATTATTTCCACTGTAGCTTTTGGTAGCTTTTTCATCTCTTTTTTTGTCTTTCTCTCAGTCTCTTCGTGGTTACCAGGTTCCTCTGTCTTTCTCTCAGTCTCTTCGTGGTTACCAGGTTCCTCTGTCTGTCTCGTTGTCTGTTCGTGGTTGGACACGTTCGGTTTACTTGGTTCAAGCGTGACACGATTTGATTGCAGCAGCGGCTGAACCTCAGTGCTCACTTCCCCTTTACTTGCATTGGTTAACTTTTCTTATTAGCCAGTAGTCAGACCCGGGGGTTTCTGTAACTGTGTGTAAGTTAGAAAAGTCTAAAGGGTTATTGCTTGTGTACTGTGTGAGTGTGTGTATGTGTGCCAGTGCTGTCCACTCAAAGGGGAATACTGTTTCCATTGATAAGGGCTTCCAACAGGCCAATGTGTGTATTTTGAGCCTTTGTGTCCGGTTGTAATCTTGACAGGAGACTATAGATAGCAATACAGGCCTCTGGGAAACAATACTATCGCAGAAGGAAAAACGTTGAACCTGTTTTTGCTTGCACAGTTCTTGCTTAAAAAAGGCTATGCACATTGTAATGAACAGAACATGAAGGGAACACTCATTATTTTGACAAAATAAATCTTGTCTTTCCATTATCCTGCCAGTCTTGAATTTGGTGCAGCGGTTCCATATAAATTACAAACATGAAGGGCATGTTTGTAGCATGTTGCGTGAAGCTTGAAATATTGTTTTTGTATCTTATCTGGCAGCTTGGTTCAGTAGCGGGTCCTGTCCACCCCTCCAGTAACCCTAGCTTGTCTTGTCAACAGGGGGGACGGTTGGCTTCCTCTGGGTCTCGCGGCGTCCAGGATGATGGACAGGTCTCTGCTGACGTTGCTCCTGCTGCTAGTGGGCTGCTCAATCGGTAAGAACACTACAACACTATCTCTCGCTCTTTAACTCTCTCTCTCTTTCTCTCGCTCTCTCTCTCCACCCTCTCTCTTGTCTCAGTGTATAAATCCTCTTCCCTTTTTCTCTCCACTATATATCTAGTTCTATCTATCTGTTCCTCCGCTCTATATCCGTCTATCCATCTCTTTCTACTCTCTCTTGCTTCTCCCTCTCTCTCTCCATATCCCCTTTTGCTGTCTCTCTCTATCTTTCCCTATCTCTGTCTCTATACATCACTCCCCCCCTCCTCTCTACATGTCCATCTACCTGTCTGTCTTATCCTTTTTTCTCTCTCGCCATCTCTTCATCACTCATTGGCTATCTGTACCCTGTCCCCCATACTCTCTTCTTGCTATCTATCCATCTCTCGGCCCCCTCTCTCACACTATGCCCCTATCCTGTGTCTCTCTATGCCCAGACAGGTCCGCATACTTTTGTCTGTCATAGTCTAACACACTCAAAGCTCATGGAAAAGCAGAACTTTGAAGTACAGACAAACTAACAACCAAAAACATTAGACCTAGGCCACCAAGGCCTGTGTGCACCCATAGTGGGTTATGGTATGCTTTCCCTGTCTGGACCTGTCTGAGTCTAGTCTGACTATACAGTACACTAAGCTTTACTATGTCTGCCATTCCCCTCCTGTAATGAACCTGTGTGCGTTAGCCGCATCCCGTTAGTCAGCATTAACGGTGCACCTATCGTGTGACTCCTCCATTCGTCAGGCTCCTGTGCAGACGACAAAAACTTCAAGTTCTGTGGCAGCTGGTGCCATGGCAACAACCCCCTCACACTGAACTACAACCTCTCGCCCGGCTGTAAGAACATCACCATGTCGGCTAATGACAGTTCACTGTCGGTGGTCGGACAGATCACCTCTCAGTGCACCAAGTCCGAGTCCAAGTCCTTGAAGCTTGATCCGGTAGCTCTGTCTACCGAATTCTGTGTGTACTGGGAACCTTCGAAGGACCACCTCTTGCTGCAGGTATGTGAAAGCCACGCTAGAACCTATAATGTGTAACATCGTCATGAATGCCTGTATTTACTCATTTCTGATGATTAGACTAGTGTGGATGGCGGGGAAAAAATCATTAATGTGAGTTTCACAATTATTTTCTTCATTGTCAAGTTGACGATGAAGAAAAATATTTTGTAGTAAAAAGATTTAACTAGAACATCCAGAACAGCCAGACCAGCCAGAACATCAGTCTTATAGTGGAAGTCAAACAATGGTACAATCACAGGGGAAGCTATGAAGCATCTGCCAATGCTACATTTGCTTCATCTACATCATGTTCTGTTCAGCCACGCAAATTAAAAAAACAATGGTGTACACCGACGTACCTGTAGAACCCAAAGCCTAATGTTAAATCTGTTGTTTAAACTTCCATTCAAATGTATATTGTATGGCCATTCAAACATTGTTATTTTTTTGTATCTTGAGGTCCCTGCTGATTCCTGTCCCTAACAACCTAACTGTTTACATGAGGGATTATCATTTGTCAACATGTTGTTCACGGTGCATGTCTTTTTTTGACTGAAGCTTCCCAAGCAGAATGTCACCCTATGCGAGCCTCTGAGCATGCAGACCTGCTGCTGCACAGATCTTTCGCCCGAAGGAGGAAACCGGCCAGACGGAAAGTATGGCATCGCCAACAACTCCATCAAAGGAGATTTAGGCGACAATATAATACGCACAGCCTACGTCTTCATTGGAGAATGCACCAACTGCAGTAAGGATGCCTGGATGGATATTGAGTTCAAACCTGCCACTGTGTTGGCAGCTTACATTTTTTTTTATTGGATCCTGGATGGATAGGAGGGTAGATAGATGGATGAATGGATGGATGGATGTGTAGATGGATGGGTAGATGGATGAGTAAATGGATGGATAGATGGATGGATGGGTGGATGGATGGATAGATAGATGGATGTATGGGTAGATTGATGCGATAGATGGATGTATGGGTAGATTGATGTATGGGTAGATGGATGGATAGTAGGGTTGTAACGATACACAAAAGTCACATTTCGGTACGTATCGTATTTCGGTATGTTTTTCGGTACAGCAGTTTTTTTAATTACATTTTTTTACAATTTGATTTGATTTGATTTGATTTATTAAATTGTATCAAACAAATGCTTTACACACATGGAAAGACATAAAATACAACTGAGAATAAAAACACAATAAAGTCCAGGACTTATTTCCATTGTGGTCCTCAACACAAAACATCAGGACAACAAAAGACACTCAGAGTGTGTGATAATCAATAAAAATATTTTTTTTAATTTAGATTTCGGTACATACCGAAATGGATAGAGGCCTCCTCTTTAATGGAGGGGGCGTATTGTCCAGTGGCTAGGGTGTTTGACTCCTGGATGAAGCATTATGGATCCCAACTCCAATGTCCACATTCTACTTGTAGACCTCCTTGGGAAGATTCCCTTTTCTTGTTCATATACCACGTTGACATGGCCCCTTCAAAAAGCCTTTTGCTTTGGATAGGAGTGTCTGTTAAACCACGAAAAAGTAAACTGTAATTACACCAATTACAAATGACTGTGTGTGTGTGTGGGGGGGGGGGGTGTTGGTCTGTCAATGTAGACATATGTGGGAGGAGGATGAAGGGGAGGAACAGCATAATAACCACCAGACTTGTTTCTTCTTAGCAGGAGAGGAGCTCTGTGACAAGGCCTGCCAGGGATGCAACCAAGTGAACATGTAATTTACCTTCTCCTTTCTTCTCCATCTCTCACTACACAAACGTGATCATGATGTTATGCCGTGTTACTTCACACAGGAACCACTTCCCCCTCAGCCGTATGAGACTCTGTGTCACCAAAGCTGGGTAGCTACGAAGACAGAGAAAGTCTCAGAAACACAAAAATAATTCTCACGCGTTATGTACTGTCGCAAGCTAGCGTTGTCTGGATGGGAAATAAAAGTGTTATGTGCAATATGTATGAGAACCCATGTAGAGCGTGCGAACTTCACGCCTTCTGCTCAGTTCCGGTCTCTGCCTCTTTCACATTTTCAAATACAAACAAGGCTATATTAATTTTTGCTATTTATTTTACATATTTATATTTGCTATTTATAAACCAAAACGTTTGGTTTGAATCAGTGGTGTAGTCTACGGGGATGTGCACATATACACTGTATATGAGAGCTCCGGGAGTTTTGTGTACCAATTTGAAAAAGGATACAAACAATACAAAATGATAGCGTTTTGTGACAGAACTTTAATTCCAGTAGTTTGCTTCTCAAATACCGGGGTTGAGAGATGTAACGAGCAAACTGAGCAAACGTTGCTGAACATGCAGAGCGGAAGAGGCAGTGCGTAGTGCGTGTACGTAGCGAGCTTGAGGTGGATGGAGCGTAAGCAAGCGAGGGGTGTGGTGAGAATGTGAGGACGGGGTTAGCGGTGACAATGTGTCTACGTGTGTAGGCTCAGAAATTCGGCTCCCTGTTTGAACTGGTAAATCTCGGCAGACTGGCTGTTAAAGTTGATCTTGGTTCAGAGACGGCGAGGGTGTAGGGCTTCGGCCACAGACCATACTACTGGAACAGACCAGTCCACAGACATCCATCGTGGCTCGTGGTCGTGGCTCACATGCACCGTTCTTTGTCAATCATTTCAGACCAATAATCTGCAGTCACAGTCATTATTCTTGATTAACAAAAAGCTTGATTTCAAATCATGGGTGTCGAAACTTTTTCATACCTTGTATTTATATATTGAATGATTATGATTATGTTAATAATTCAATGTACCATGATTTTTTAATTGATATTTTCATCTAGATCAGTATACCCACTACAATAAGTGAGTGTATATCATCACAATCATTAATTGTGTGTGTGCGTGTGCATGCGTGCGTGCGTGCGTGTGTGTGTCTAGCACCAAGGGGATTGAGATGGGCCCTCATGTGGTGGGTAACGTGGCCCTGCCGAAAACCTACGCCACCGTGGTGGAGATGAAGGAGAATTTCCAGGGCTTTGACTTCAAGGCCCCCGTAAGAAACCACCAACACACACACACACACACACACACACACACACACACACACACAGCTAAACTATACAGAAACCAAAAAAGTTACACATTTTTTAGAAATTGAATTGGTTGACTCATCCATAGCACTTCCTCTTTTTGTGAGTACCCTTTCATTTAAAATATTACCGCAAAGAGGAACGAATGGCAGAATATCACCAACATCATCAAAAAGAAACGGAACAAACCCTTATCAGGTGCAGCACTCCTGATGTGCAGTGAAGGCGAAGGTTTCACTTGAGCGGGGGAGTTGGAACTTTCATGCTTGTGGAAATTACCACCGAAGTTTCAGCCAAATCGATCTATATGACGATGCTGTACAATGGCTAGGTGACTGCCACACTCCACCGATGAGAAGTCTACTGGGCTCCTCCAGACACAGGACCAACCGTGCACGCTGCGGGATTAAATACATTTTCAAAGAACCGTCAAACGCAGTTGCATGTTAGAAACCCTCATAGAAACCCTTCCGAATGAAACACATCAAACGGCGCATGGAATTAATTTTTTACATTTTTTACACTCTTTGCTGCACTCTCTTCTAAACCAAACAATGTGTCATGGGAGTGTTCACCTATTTGCGCGAAACTGGCCGAGCTGGTGGGGGAAAGAGTGAGGGTGACCACGTCCTCTAGATATGCGCACCTACATCCTCATTGGTTGTTGCGTTCCTTCTCTGTTTACGTGATTAAAATCATTATCGGATGGTGATTGCAGTATATCACTCCTGTGATGTTTCAGAAATGTTGGATTGGAAGGCCCTCTTCATATCTCAAATTTAATTTAGGCTACTGTGTGTGTAAAGGGATGATACCGTCAAGGACTAAAAGCCATTAAAAAGCTTAGTGAGGTGTGGGAAACCTTGTTAGTTCCCCAAACTCTGAGTGAGACAGCCTGGCGCCTACCACCTGACAGTGGTGAGGCCATTGAAACCATCAGAAGTTGGTGCATTGTTTAAAAACACGCTCCAAGCAGCCCTCACCACATCCTCTTAGAACACTAGATTCACACACGTCTTCTGTCATCTTATAAAAAAATGTAAATCAGCCATAGGCAAAATAGATTTATTTTGTATGCAGCGTTGATAACAAGGCCTTTTATAAACAATACAAATAAACATAAGGAGCCGGTAGGAGCAGTTTGGGGATCGAACCCAGAACCTTCGGAGAGTCAAACGATCTGACTACTTCTCAGCGTCTCAGTCTACACTGTGTATGCATGACTCATCAGCGTGTCATCCTGCTACTACGGTCACATGACGGTACCGCTGTCTGTCTCTCTGTTCTCAAGGCCCCCGATGGCGCAGACCCAAAGACCACCCCCTCCATCCACCTCCCCTCCTCTCTGAAACCAGCCTCCAAGAAGACTGCAAAGTTGGTGTGCACCTTCTTCAGAAACAAGACTCTGTTCCAGGTACACCCCATGGCCTTCTGTCAGAGAACATGACCTGGTTGTTCCTTTAGGAGGGAGTAGGGACAGGAGGCATGTCTGTACAGGACTTTAGTGATCTGGTGCTGGTGGTATTTCCTGAGAATATAAAAGCTCAGGCGTTGAGCCAAAAGATAAAATACCTTTTGTAGCGCCACAACGAAACTCAAACGCACAAATATTTGGTTGGATAATTGCAGCTTAATTACACGTTTCTGTGTGTGTGTGTGTGTGTGTGTGTGTGTGTTTGTGTGTTAGGAGCCAAAGAGGGATGTGAAAATACTGGAGGATGTGGTGGGAATTACCGTTGAGAATGAAGTCATCACTAATCTGGACGAACCAATCAAGATTGGTTTCCACCACGACGCCTTACCTGTACGTAAATGTGTGTGTTCATGTGTGTATGCACGTAGGGATCAGTGTGTCTATACAGTCTTACATGACTGCTTACCTCAGAATTACACAATATAGTGAGCACAAAGCTGCTATCGTTTTCTAGCCTGAAGAGATTTTGGGCTGGTCTTCACCTTCGACCGATGCATTCTGAATCCTAATCTTCTTCCCATTTTCAGAAAACCCATTCACGAAAATGTGTCTCGTGGGACACCAGGAGAGGTGTGTATCAAATCGTAACCATAGAAACCCTCTCCATTAAGCACTAAGCATCTCCATGACCTCATGCCTGCCTTTGTACACCAATGTCCCACCTGGGTCTCTCATACAAACCCTGTGTTGCTGTAGATCCACAGAAGGTCCACTGGAAGGAGGATGGCTGTGAGACCGTAGACATGGGAGCCAAGACAACAGAGTGCCATTGCAACCATCTGACATACTTCACCAT
This sequence comes from Gadiculus argenteus, assembly GCA_900302595.1. Lineage (NCBI taxonomy): Eukaryota > Metazoa > Chordata > Actinopteri > Gadiformes > Gadidae > Gadiculus > Gadiculus argenteus. Next base: position 9,280 of record OMLJ01112398.1, read on the forward strand.
AATGGTGGTGAGTTGTCTTGGAGACAGCATGCATCTATGTATCTTTTGAGGGGGGCAGATCAAGAAGGAACTAAAATAATATATAGCATTTATGGTCATTATGGCAAAATAACCCCTACAGGCTTTATTTTACAATAATCACCAGAAAAAGATTTGACAATGCTTAAAATGTGGTCGTTTAGAAGGACAGACAAACGGATAACCTTGAGGAGATGTTATTGTTGAGCAAAATCTTTTTGGACCCTTCCAGCGACTGGAGCGTCGAACAGTGCCCCACCTGCTGGCCCTGACCGTCATTACATCCTTCGGCAATGCCGTGTCTACCATCAGCTGTGTTGCCCTTATCGTTTTCCTCTGCAACAAACGGTAAACCAATTAGCAACACTGTGCCACATCCAGGGCTCTGCGCTAACCCTTTTTCCTAAGGAGTTCATGTGCTCCCAAAGGAAACATGTAGGAGCACACAAAGAAATTTAGGAGCACTTGGAAAATTGTTCAAGTCAAATAGGTGGAAGCGGGAGCTTGGTGTGTTCCAGGTCCAAGATTTAAGGATATAGCCTGACTACACCCACACCCTGACTACTTCCACCCAGGGAAGTAAGAATTGTTAGGGCAGCGTGAGAGTGTGAGGCTGAAAGCATGTGATACTGCCAGAAGAGTTGGCCACACACACACACGTACAACTGTGTGCACCCACACGAAAGGAAACAGGTGGGGTGACAAGGGCATCTGCGGTTAATGTTTGAAGTTTGTGTTTTGTGAGTGACTCATCACTAGGGTTGGGTACTGTATTTATTGATCACATTATCACATTAGTATTACCACACATGTTACTGCTACAGTAGAGTTCGGTACTTAATCAGTAATATAATCTGTCTTTTCTTAATTATTTTTGCGAAAAAGTGAAATTAATTGTGAATTAACTTATGAACAGAATCAGCATTGCTTCAATATTATTTCATATAATGTATAATGCATATTCCTTCATAGCTGTTCAAGCAATGTTTTTAATTGGTCTAGGTTATCTAAATGGCAACAGATGTAGAGTAAACAATATTTTTTACAGTAAAAGGCTGAAAGAAATTCTAGGAAACTGTACAGAGAAGAACAGAAGTTGTTGTAGAACCCAGAAGATTATCCTAGTTCCTTTCTGCCTGCAGCTCCCTGAACTCTCCCTCTAGCGAGCCCTTTCACTGGGGGGCCAACTGCGAGCAAAAATGTGGAAACTGCAATTTTACAGTTGGTGTTTATCTTGCACACTTGCTCGTAAATTATTTCTCTGGTTCCTACTTATCTATTTTTCGGTCCAACTGTAGAGCGCTTTCCTGCTTTGCGTTGATATTGATTCAGACTAATAAGATTAATGTTATAATAATTGTTCATAATGCAGATATTTTTACCTTCATAATGTAATTAATATGATCAATGCCAAAACAATCATGGGTTGTTTAACTTATACAATCACGACATGTTCCTGTTTATCTCTCTCCCCCATACTCTCCATTTGTCTATTGCTCTCTCTCTCTGTTTCTTTGTCTCTCTCTCTCTCTCTCTCTCTCTCTCTCAGGAGAGCGAAGGAGCAGTCTTCCCCGGTCCATCTGGGTTTAGCCGTGTCGCTCTGCCTCCTCAACCTGCTCTTCTTCTTCACGGGCACTCTGGCCAACGTGGGAGGGGAGGGGCTCTGCCGCTGGGTGGGGCCGGGGCTCCACTACGCCCTGCTCAGCTCCTTCACCTGGATGGCCATAGAGGTGTTCTACACCTTCTGGATGGTCTACATGGTGTTTAGCCCCTCCCCCAAGGCCTACATCTGGTACCTGATAGGCTTTGGTGAGTCACATTTTTGTCTGTAGTAATGTTTCCATTGAGTTGCAGTTATGAACGTTACACTGTAGTAGAAAAGAGTAGAAAAAGCCAAGTGAAAGAAAATTTCACCATTTTCTTTATTCATATTTTCTCAATTACGTGGTAACATGGCTTGTGGGTAGGGCTGGGCAATATGGACCAAAACTCGTATCGCAATATTTTTTGTTTGAATGGCGATATACGATACATGATATACGAACAATATTTGTAACAAAACGGGCAAAGTGTGGAGTGTGCGGAGCCCGGGCCAAGCCGGACTCTGCAGTGTTTTTTCCTATTTATTTATCATTACTTTATTAACATAATTGGGTTGGGAGAAGCTATGTCATAATCAGACATATTACATATTTTTTTTAGCAAAGCAGGCCTAAGCAAGAAATGCGTACAAAGTTGCACAAAAAAACGCAACACATTTCGCACTCACAGCGCACAACGTCTCCTCCACTCGCACGCATGATCACACCGGGCCTGCATGAGCTGTCCGCACATTCAATACCGCTTAATATCAATAATCCACCGCCATCCACCCCAAGCAATGTTTTTGTCAACAATTGATACCTGCAACCGCCCGAGTCCCGGTTTCCACCAACCACTATGAGATGTCCCCTGTTGTCAGCGATTATATAGCCAACATGGTATTATTATAGTCCGATCATTAACTAAAAACCACATAGAAAGAATAAAGCATCCAGCATATGATTTCAACAACATGTGGCTATACGCAATACGGATGATCGCACAGTGGAATGCTGATGTAAACCAGCGGACGAGCGCTGGGCGGAGATTCCATAAGACAAACAACTCAGAATTGTAGTTGAGAACGTCAGTTATAGCCCACGTATTAATAAAATTGTCTGGTTTAAATCGGACTCGGGCTCATAATTACAGTTAATGTGTCGGGCTGGGCTGGTCTTGGACACAACGTGGGCTCAGGCTTAATTTTTTGGGCCTGATCTAAGCTCTACCGTGCATATAACAGATCAGCGGAGTCCGGCCGCGGAGCTGAATCTTAGCCCCGGCTTGTTGATTCAGATCTTAGATTATGGGAGGTGATCCACAAGAGCCGAGAGGTCGGAACAATGGAGCGTCGGAGAAATGGTATAACTCTTAATACCGGTGTATATCGCTCACCCCTATTGCAGATACACGCAGGGCCTCTGTGGTGTGAGTCGTCATGTGGGTCTTCAAGTTGGCGCTAATGCTTAAGCACTTCATGCATTGCTCACAGCATTAGGGCTTCTCCCCGGTGTGAGTCCTCATGTGGATCTTCAGCTGTGAGATTTCATCGAAGCTCTTCATGCATGGGTCACAGCTGTAGGGCCTCTCCCCGGTGTGAGTCTTCATGTGGCTCATCAGGTGACCTTTCACTCTGAAGCACTTTGTGCATTGGTCACAGCTGTAGGGCCTCTCCCCGGTGTGAACACTCATGTGGATCTTCAGGGTGCCTTTCTGTTGGAAGCTCTTCATGCATTGGTCACAGCTGTAGGGCTTCTCACCGGTATGAGTCCTCATGTGG
>OMLJ01112403.1:0-23494 GCA_900302595.1 Gadiculus argenteus
AAGTGCCAAGCACTAACGATTGCTAGGTTAACCCATTCCCCGTATACAACAAAGATAGCTAGGATAAGATGCTACACGATGCACAAAGTACTAAGTACCTGCCAGGATGTGCAACATACAATAAGTGCGTACATTAAGTGCCGGGACATACAGTAGAACATACAATAAGTGCGTACATTAAGTGCCAGGACATACAGTAGAACATACAATAAGTGTGTACATTCAGTGCCAGGACATACAGTACAACATACAATAAGTGCATAGGAGTGGTGGGGGTGTAAGGGGGGTGACTATGCAAAGACTAAGAACAAGTGAGTTTTGGCGGTAACCGTTTGTTCCTTTGTCCCACGGCAGTACGCCCAACGATAAGAAGTCCTTCTGTGCCATCGAAGGAGAGTGGAATGGCGTGATGTACGCCAAGTGGGCATCTGGGGTGAGTTCTGTTCTGAAGTGAAGTAGCTTCCACTTAAGCTTTATGGTGAGCACTTTCTCTACATGCACTATGTACTTTTTTCACTGCAGCCATCACTTTTGTTCAAAATGAGTTGTCCTCGCCTTCTCCGCAGGCCAAATTCATTTAGCGAGGGCACAATCCTATATCCTTAGGCACTGCAGTGTCTAGTGTTTCACTGGCCGGCAGTTAGTTACCAATATGTTGAAACCCCAAAGTGATGACTGCAGTGAAAAAGTTACCAATGCAGGGTTAAGGTTTTTCTGCGCCGCATACTGGCTATGTGAAGGATCATGCTACATGACCATGGGCTATAATAGACACTAAGGATGTGAAATTGTTTTTGTGCGGCAGGAGAATGCGTTGTTCATAGACACTAAGAAGATGGACATCATCAAGAAGAAGGTCCGCAAGCTTGAAGACCAGTTGGACTACGAATCTCGAAGGTGAGAAGAAAAAAGAAACATGTAAACACTCCTCGTATGGTCGCCAACTAGGGCTGCAACTAACAATCATTTTGATAATCGATTAATCGGTTGATTATTTTTTCGATGAATCGGATAAAAAAAAACATTTGTAATTGTCGCATCTTCAAACTGAACATTACTTCAAATCCACAGTGCAGACTGAAATGTAAAAACAAGTTTATTGCTCCAACGTTCCGGAGTTATTAAAAGTAATATTAAATTATAAAAAGTATATAAAATTGTGTTATTTACACTCATTTAAGTAGATGTAATATAATCTAATATGTTGATTTTGACCCTGTCTGACTACAAAATGTCCTACTTCACTCGCAGTGCAGTGTTTTTTTTTATCTGACTCGGCTTACTACAGAAAATTAACATTTGAAGCTTAATCATTAAATTATTACATCGTTCTAGATTTTTTTTAGTTTGTAATAAATTATAGCTTAAGCTGCAAGTGATTAAAAAAAAAAAATAGACACACACACACACACACACACACACACACACACACACACACACACACAAAACCAGCTAATGCTTACGTTAGTTTAATAAACTTTTCATGCTTGTAAAGCTGGATAACGAATAAATTAACACACAAACGAGAAACAGGAGAGCCTAATGTTGCATGTCATAACTTGAAAACTGAATAAATGTGAGATTTTTGTAACAACAAGCCCCCTTTCTCATTACGATAACTCCGACATCTCTTTTCTTTTCCGTATCATCACAGCGGTGCTTCGTTCCACGCCATTTCGCTTTTGCAAAGATTACAACAACTAACACACTCTTTGCTTTATGCATTGTAAAGTGCTCCCGCACTGGAAGGTTTCGGTCGGACCGTGTTCTCCACCTCCGCCATGTTTCACGTCCAAAATACAAGCCGACAAGCGGTTGCTCACACTTGCGTGCGCCGCGGAAGGCTCGCTGTGGGCGATTTTTATTGATTTTATCGATTCGTTGTTGCAGCTCTATCGCCAACACTGACCTATCTCCACAGATTCACACGGCTCAATGTACACGCCGATGGCATACTTTACACTGGGATCTAGGGTTGGAATCACAGATTATTTCAATTAAAAAACAGACTTATTTAGATGTATTTGTTTTGTGTATGATTTTTATATATAACCAGGTTATTGGTATGATCCGAGATCATCATATGAATGATGGATGGATAGATACAGTACTTCATTCATCCCCTTGGGGAAATTCAGGTATCCAGTAACCAGCAAACAGTGGTAAAATTGACAAACAAAAACGGACAAACGGTCAAGTCAATCAAATAAGTCCATTAAAAGTTAGCAATATTGCACATCATTGAATATGCATAGAAAAAGGAGTCAGAGGTAGATATAAATAAATAAGAAATATTACTCAATTGCACAGTGTGCGTGGGGATGGGTTGGGGAGGAATGAGCAACAGAAGCCCTAAAACCTGGTGTGTGTCTCCCCCTGTCCCCAGAATGTGGAGAGACGTGACGCTCAACCTGAAGCTGAAGGACATCGACATGGCGACGGAGGCCAAGCACTACCTGGAGGAGAAGCAGAGGGGCGAGGCCCGCGAGCGCAAGGAGAACGAGAGGCAGTGGGAGACACGGGTGAGATTCCTCCTCCTCCTCCTCCTCCTCCTCCTCCTCTCTGGCCAGCCAGTATTGTACTGCCATTCGCTGTCCAAATATACAGGATGACATGGAAGTATTTAGGAGGCAGCTGCTTCCCTTAGTCAAAGCAAAAATCTATACGACAGGTTGTAATTTAACCTAAAACATGACATCTTCCACGACTCTCGGAGTACAGCCTGTGAGCTCATCTGTATTATATTTTAACCGGGGCCGGTTTTGCCGTGAAAAAGGAAGAACTGACAGCCAGGCGTGGATAAGCGCGAAAATGTCTTTGTTTAGTTTTAGTACATCTTCTGTGCTATATATCTGCTCACACCAATCCCATTGTCTGTTTATGATGAACTTTTATTCATGGTTAAACCTAACCATGTAATAAATCATTTTCTTACATAATACCTTCTAACGCTTGTTTCACAGACTCCATGCTTCTCTGTGTCGTTTGACTGCTGACATGAACTCTTGTAATGGCGTCCAGTCTACACCAAGGGTATTGACTGTGTTTCGTCTCTCCCCAGTTGTTCCATGAAGACGGCGAATGCTGGGTCTATGATGAGCCCCTACTAAAGAGGATAGCTCAACCACGACCCTGAGACGACCTCCCTCAAATCCACACACAATGCACACACGTAAACGGCCAAACAACACACACAAACACACATGCGTCACACAACACAGGAGTCTTCATAAGAACTCATTTGCACATGACCTATTTTCCAAGCCTTCGAAATGACTTGAATGATTGAATATGTACACAGCTTTGCGTTTGATGATGAACCAATGTTGAATGAAGTCAGTCGGGGAGCAAAATGAAAGAAAAAAAAAAAAGACTAAACCATGCAGCACAGTGCCAGGGACACAGGACTTTCTGCACATCCGTTCTTTGCAACAACACTTGTCTATATGGACTTCACAATCGAGCCTGTCCCCGATCCCGGGCAAGGGATGATGATGATGATGAGTAGCAGGAGGAGCAGAAGGATTGATGGTGGTGGTGAGGATGGGTGTGGTGGAGGAGGGTTGATGCGTCTGTTGATGGTGTTAAAGTGAAACGAAACCTCAACAGAAACAATACGGCATACTACATCTCAGGGAAACTGCTGAGGGAGGAGCGAGGGCTGCAGTCCCCTCCCATCACCCGCCAACCGGACGACGGAAGGACCTCACAGCGATGGAAGGAAGGACATCTTGGCTTGCCTACACACAACTAGTGACAACTGTTGTTTATATATAGATATACATATGGTGGATATATAAATATATATATATATAGATAGATATATACTTTTTTTTATTTGTTTGCGCTCTTTCTTTTCTTTTCTTTTTTTCCATTCTGGCGATAGTTAAAATATCTGAGGGTAAGAACTTTTAAAGGCTTCACATGTTAAGTATTCATTCCATTTATGCCATCGGACATCTCAATGCCTCTTAACTGAGCTGACACGCTTGTGAGCAGACGCAAGACCGACGCGGTAGCATCTACACACATTTAGACTGATAGTGGTATTGGTTATTTTTTTATTAGATAAGTGGTATGGCTTCACAATGCCGAGATCAAATCTGTGAACTCGTTTGCTCTCGGTGTGGAACTAGGCTGTTAAGTTAAAGGTTTAACTCCACCTTCCTCTGGAAAAGGATCTTGGGATGGGATATCCACTCGTCTCGAATGACCTATTTCTTTTGTGCAAGCATTTATGAACAAATGAATGTTTACCTGTTTTTTGTGTGTCCGGATAATTGTAAGGCGTGGTGACGGGGTTGTGGGAAGCAAGGTTGCGCCAGGAGATTCCTGTTCGTTCGGCACATCTTCTCTGTGAGGCATCACCCTGACAGAAGTCATGGTCTGCTACTGACATGGTGGAAACCCGTTTTTAGGAGTTCGGGAAAGAGGATACAATGAACCAATGGTTGAGTTCTGATACTGATACTTTTTCATAGAGGGCTACTCAAGTCTAAGTTGTGTGCTTGAATTTAAACTTCTGTCCAATGTTTTTAATTATGGGAACCATACTGGTCAAAATATAGATTACTTTCCAACTATGCTGGTTTCATCCATATTCTCATTCACAAAGGCATATTATACCAAACCTGTTGAAATCAAGTGTTGAATAAGATTGTGTTTTTCGCCATCGATATATTAGCCAATATGGAAAAAGCCTTGTGGAAAAACATTTTCACGTAAAAATGCATATTTGTTTCATTATAGTTTTAAGATTTGTCATCTAGAATAACAAATTAAAAGTTGCAGTTTAATAAAACTAAAAGCCAGTTTTCATTGTTTGTCTTTTACATTGAAATTGAATTGAGGCCTTGTTATTCCATTTCATAATCACCAAGCGATTCTTCATAGAAAGCCATCAGACCATGTATTTTTTATTTCATTCTTATCATGAGCAATGATTGTATCTGATTTTCATGTTTATTGATGCATACTATTAAATCTTCATGAGTGAACTGAATTACTTTGTAATAATCATTTGAAGTATGCTCCACTCCACCAATTTGCTAAACCTAGTCATATAACACAAGACTTCTAGTTGAACATTCAAGTTTAGGTAATAATCATGTGTATTAGACTAGTCCTAATTACGAGTCCTGGACAGAGTGAGCTGTTGTGAATGAGGTCATTGTCTTAAACTAATTTTAGACTTATGGAAATGAGCAGGATGATAAAACAATACAATGTGCTGATTTTGAAATCAGAAAGTTATTCCCTAATTGAAGTTGTCACATATAAAGGGGCAATCTTTGATGACCTATGCAATAATCATAATTCAGAAATAGAAAACATACACAAGAATCAAAAATAGCAGATTATCCATAGGCTATCATAGTAAAAAAACATGGTTATTAAAAATAGTAAAAGTATCCATATTTTTTGTTGAGTTGGGCATGGGTAACTTGGAGTGCTCCATTTTTAAGGAGCTCACCACATCTACACAAAATAATAATTCTTTATTCTACTGTGAATAGTTGGTCAGTCAGCCAGAAGGGGAGCCAGCTACTGACGCTGTGAGCTCCTTCTACCCATAATCCTCCGCGGCCTCCTATATAAAGGACTTCCACCCTTCACAGAGTCTCGAGTTCCTCCGTCACATTCCGTGAGTAGCTGCGCCTCTAAATCATCCCGAACACAATCAGCAACTGCTAGTTTAACTTAAGTGTAAATATCTGGCTGCATTGGTGTCTAATGTTGGTAGTACTTCTGTGCTATGCTGTTCATAGAATGTATTTCATGACGTTAATCGTATATCTAGTTGATGTAAGTCGTAGGCCTCGATCAGCCACGTGTCTCGGCTTCAAATGGCTGCAGAACCTCTCACTATGGTTGCTACTCACCCATGTACTAATGATGATATAAATGTTGGTAGGGACATCTGAGTTTTCAGTGAGGATTACCAACTTTTCTTCTTCTTATCTGATCACATGGGAAAAACGCTCAAAGCAGTTTCTCCTCATGGGAAACCATCGGCCATAACTAACCACTGCGTGTCTCACTCCCTGCAGTGGCGCCATGGACTCTGCCAGGACTCCGTTTACAGTCACTAGGTATGGTTTCTTGTTTTGACTACTATGAATACTTGGCTATGGAAGCTAATGATGATATACATGTTGGTAGGGACATCTGAATTACTGTGATGTAACGCCAACCATACTGAACGCATGGGAGCAAAGCTTTCTTTTCTATTCCATGCGAAGTAATCTAACCTCTGCGTTTCCTTTCCTTAGGTTAACCTGGCTGTGCTGGACTTCTGATCGAAATTGCATTTTTAATCTGGTACGTTTCTGAACTGCTTATCCAACCGTTTTTCAAGTCAATGATGATTATGTAAGAGTAGTGGACAGAAGTGATTTCTGATTAAACTTACGCTGAGACTTTTCCTCTGGCTTTTCTGAGGCTGTGTAAGTGACTCTGTACTAAAGTTTTATTGTTCAACAGGAGCCACACTGAACAAGTACTGAAGCAAGGTTGCTTCATTACTGTGGTACGTTTCTATTGACATTACACTTGCACTATAAAACACTTGCCTTCTCATGCTACAATGATGACCACATTTGCTACTCTTGACAAAATTGGATGACGAACTCGCAACCACCAATTGCATTCTCTGAGGCATGACTAACTATTTGGGTCAGATTTTTGGACAGAGTATAGATTATTCATGCTATCATTTCTTTACAGATGCTGACTAACGTCTACCTCTCCAGGTCAGGTGACTTCCTAACTATTGCTCATGTTATAAATTGCATGTGATGCAATGTTGAAAAACATTGGGAATCTCTCTGAATAACGATGACGGACAACATTTTTTACTGATGCAATATCTTGTTAAACTACTTGGGCAGAACATTTGTTACTCAAATCTAATCTAGTAATATCATTTTTACAGATGCTGATTGACAGCATGACCATCAGATGATGTGATCGACTCCAGGACAGGTAACTAAACGAGATGCTCTAATGTTGTAAACCTCAAACTACAAGTGATGCAATGTTGAAAAACATTGGGAATCTCTCTGAATAACAATGACGGACAACATTTTTTACTGATGCAGTTCCATCCAATAGTGCAGTCCTCCACAAGTCTTGGCCCTGAATAACACTTTAATTAATTCACAGGTGGACACCATGTACCTTCATCCTGGGATAGTTGCTGGTAAGTTTCAGACCTGGTGGAACATGGCTTAACTTGACTAAAATGATGAGCTTATAGTTCAGCTGAATAACCATGTTGAAACGGGGATCATTTGTCTTTCGCCCCTATCTGATGTCTACAGTCAAGAATCATACCAACCATCTTGATATGGGCAGGGCTCTAACTAGTGTTCCTACCTTTTCTCAGGACCTCAAGTGGCAGACATCATCCTGGCTTGCATCCCCCCATAACCTAGAAAGGTGAGGGTTGTGTTTGTACCTTGAAATGTGATCGCTACAATGATGAGCTTATAGTTCAGCTGAATAACCATGTTGAAACGGGGATCATTTGTCTTTCGCCCCTATCTGAGTACATTGTCACTATGTTTTAATTTGTCTTACTGGAAGAAGTTTGCCAATGTTGCCTCTGCCTTTTCAGACTCGGATGTGCAGTGCATTCCTGATGTGGTGGTTGGGATGACTGGGTAAGTTTCTTTCTTGGATGCATTCATGATGCTAATACAATGATGAGCTTATAGTTCAGCTGAATTACCATGTTGAAACGGGGATCATTTGTCTTTCGCCCCTATCTGAGTATGTTTTAAAATTAATCAGGTTATGTACTTTGCGGAAGTTTGCTAATGTTGCCTCCATTTCAGACTGGAGATGCAGGTCATTCCTGAACATGAGGTGCTGGTGGATGACTTGGTAGGTATTTTGCCTGAAGGACAGATTCTGGATGCTGATACAATGATGAGCTTATAGTTCAGCTGAATAACCATGTTGAAACGGGGATCATTTGTCTTTCGCCCCTATCTGATGTATCAGTCATCCAACATAACAGTTTGTTACACTGCCTGCCGCAACACATTCTAATGCCCTGCTCTTCTCATCAGGTGGCTTGGGTGACTGCCGGTTCCAGAAAGCCTCCATGGTATGTATATTGTCCCCTCAAGTTGACCAGCAACTTGAGCTTTGTAGTAACTATCTTAACATGATGCTACTGAATCAGGTCACTGATCTCATTGAGGATAAAACAACTCTGATTAAGATAATAGACTATGCAAAGAAAATGTACTTCTCTATATGAAGTCCTAAACAAAATCTACATTTACCTTTTTCAGGGGAAGTTTGCTTGTATCCAGTATCCGGCACGTGAAAGAACCTCTAGAAATGGTAAACTAATACTGCATAAATCCACAGCACCTCAGACAACATGTAGTGTTGGCTAACTGTCATTGTTGGAAAAGTGCCACACAAACACTTTGGTTGACAACAGCACTGCATGGGAGCCATGTGTCTCACTGGCAATCAGTCTAATGGGGTTAAAGAGTCTGGCCTTTATGATGATCAACAGATGCTGACAAAACCATGGAGTCAAGTCTATTAGCTCTAGCTGATTAAGGTCTGCTCAACCTTCTGATGGTGTGCTGCATCAATGCCTTGTACTCACTGTGTTTTTGTTTTTGGTCTAGGTCCTTGAGGATTCCATGTCAAAAGTGAGTTTCCAGCATCTAAACCGGTTGGTGTTGTGGGTTCTGTGATGTCACAAATGTCTGACCTGAACATAAATGTGGACAGTCTTCTTACTGAGTAACCTGCTAGTTGACCTACTCTTCCCTAGAGTCTAAAGAGGTTGCCTTACAGTTGTTTGCTTTCTTTCCTTCAAGGTTGATGGCCAATGAGATTTATTGGTGAGTTACTGATCGTACTATGCACCTATATCTGTATAGGCAACTAGTGATGAAACTATTCTGCCAAATGATTAATATGATTATATCCCACCGTTCCATATAAATCTGAATGTTGCTTCATTAAAAACATGTGTGCGTTCCCTAGCTGGCGTTGTTTTAATTAGTTTCATTTTTGTCCTTCAGATTGACTCTACTGGTGCCTCAAGTCAACGTTGTAAACATTCAACATGTGTTTTCTGTGAGTATTCAATAAAGAAATGTGACATGCCGTCATCAAGAGGCAACTAATGATGAAACTATTCTGCCAAATGATTAATATGATTATATCCCACCGTTCCATATAAATCTGACTGTTGCTTCATTTTAAAAAAGGAACTCTTTTGTTCAAAGTCTCTTGAATCTAAAGTTTTTATGTCCTTTCTCTAGGTCCAATGGATTGAATGCATTGTTCAAGCAGCTGTTAAGCATATTTGTGACTTTGACAATAAAATACCAAAAAAATGAATTTGTGTTATTGTGCTTACTAAGTGTACGTGCCCAGCAATGATCAGTTTAGTTGACCTGTAAGGGCTTGGCTTTGCATCCCCATTGGTTAGTGCTATGGCAGCTTTTTAAGCAGTTAGTTTCCATGATTGGAAGTCTGCCATGTCCATTCGTCTGCAACGCCAAGAGTGCAATTGTCAACAGGTTAAACTTTTAAACGTATACCTGATCTCATTAGGTCACAACCATCTCACTTAGATGAGCAGAGGAACGCTAAATTAGCCCGGGAATCGGGCAGTATTGCGGCTCCCTACCTGACGGCAGCCCGTCATAGGGCGCGACCGGCGGTGAACGAGTCGCGTCGTGTTGACTCTAGGCATGGGCAAAACAGTTATTCTCCGGGAACCAGTTCTTTCAGTTCCCGTCACTACAACAAATCGTTCGTTTGATACTTTCTACTTCTATCGTTCTCGCGTCTATACGTTGACTTTAAATGGCGGCGCTCCGCCGCGTTTGGTGTGAACGCAGTCAACGTATAGACTCGTTCCAGGCGCCTGAAACGCGTCTATACGTTGACTTTGAGCGACGCTCCGCCGCTTTCGGTGTGAACGCGTCGTTAGGTCGCGGGGAGACCAAGCCCTGTTCGTTTGTCTTTACGTGATATTTGTTTTATGTAAAAAATAAATAGCAATAGAAGAATCAGTTCTTGTTTTGGCACTCGGTTCTCTTCGGTCACCTTCGGGATTCGATCGCTCTGACCGAATCGTTCTGATTCGCCCATGCCTAGTGGTCACGTGACTGAAGCCAGCCCACCCTCTCCTCCGGGGTTCAGCTCAGATAAATGGGAGGCCGGTTAAATAGGGTTTAAATGGATAAAAGAAGGCACACTGTAACCAGACTTTCTCCCATAACGTTAAACTTGCGCCATCACCAATGATTCTGTTTTCGTTTGTCCCATTTCTTTGGGCTGTATCTGCAAACGCAGACTTTTTCCAATTTGACAGCATCTCTAACGCTTCCACGTACTATTTCAATTATATTTATTGTAATGTATGGGACGGGGAGTGTCAGCCAAATCAAGAAGATGCTACCCAGCAAGGTAAGGAAACGATCCGTTTCAAATATCGGATTATCTATTTAAATCTAAGTCAAATGCACATTGAGCTAACGTTGTCGGCTGTCTTCCCGGGAAGACCCCGCATATAAGAGGTGATGTACATTAATTCAGACTATTCAGTGGCTATTGAATATCCGTCTGGTTTGTGTTTCTTAAAAAAAACCATGTCACTCAGTAGCTTGGAAGCAACGCTGAACACTGCATCTTCTGTCTTGAGCAGTTCCTTCGAGGGACCTTTGGGCAGGATTTCCCCAAGAATACGTCAACGTGGTCCATCAGTGGTACTGTAGCCTGGGCCAGTGCTGTGACACGGGGGACTGCAGGATCACCAACAATATGACAGGTATTGGGCTGTCATATATGGCATAGTTATAAAATATGTCTCTTAACATCAAACCCATACACCGGTAGAGAATATTATTCATATAAGAGGCACACAAACAAATTGAGTCATTTTTTTTAATAGAATAAACACATTCAGATGTTTTTCTTATACATCATAGAAAAATGAACTAAATGTTTGGCCTATATATATGCTATGCTATATAAATATAGATACATAAATAAAATATTGATTTTACACAATTAAATATGTATTTTAAATATGACCATGCTATATTAACATATATGATACTTATATGTTCCTCTTATCCGTCTCATTGAATCTGTATTTTAAACGTGTGTTCTATGCTTGGCCCCTGCAGGTTTGGCCCGGGACCTACAGATGAAGCTCCACGGGCAGCACCTGGTTCAGTCTGTGGTCCTGAAGGCCATCCAGGGCTTCATTAACAACCCAGAGTCCAACAAGCCTCTCACCCTCTCCTTCCACGGCTGGTCGGGCACCGGCAAGAACTTTGTGGCCCGGATAGTGGCTGATAACTTATACCGGGAGGGGGTAAAAAGCGAATGTGTTCGTTTGTTCATCACCCCCTTTCATTTCCCACACGCCAGGCTGGTGGACACGTACAAGGTGAGTCCACTTGGCACTGAGATTCAGCTGTACAGTAGCACCTTTGATCTGGTCAATACTGAGTTGAGTCTGTGCCCTGTAACCTAGTAAAAAATGGTCTGATTTTTGGAACCAGGCACACTTCCAATAGGGGTGGTAGTGTCTGGGGATCTTATCAAGTTTCACAATTTGGATTTCAAAATGATGATGACCCTGGTCCTCATTACACAACCTTTTATGTTTAATATAGATACAGTTGCACATAGTGCATTTTAAGAAATCTGCATCCATCTGCAGACGTGGGATTAGGATTTGTATTTTTATAAACTCATGTATTTTTTTTACTTGTTCCAGTAATACACAATAAATACAATACAGTATGTAGCTTAAATAGCCATTATTTCACATTAGCAAATAACTGACTGATAAATAACTATCTTTATCTGAACTTTGTCCTGAGTCTTGCCCCCTAATCTGTTAATTTGATAAAATCTACAAAACTTTTAGCAACAGTCCCCCCAAAAAACCTAAAAGCAAATGTGGTTAATTTAACTGGGCCAACTTTGTGGTTGGGACTGAAACCATGTCCTCCCTCCTCTCCAGGGCCAGCTGAGGGAGGCGATCCGGGACATGGTCCTGCGGTGCCCTCAGACTCTATTCATCTTCGACGAGGCGGAGAAGCTCCACCCCGGTCTCATCGACGCCATCAAGCCCTATCTTGACCACTATGACAACGTGGACGGGGTCAGCTATCGAAGAGCAGTCTTCCTCTTCCTCAGGTTAGACCAGAGACTCCCAGTGTTGGCCACCTCTTTCCTCTTTGTTTGCCTTTGTCTGCTCTGAATGTCTGGTCCTGTGAGCGGTGAGCCTGATCAGTCGATATAAAAAAAAAAATAATCAAATTCTCGAACATGATGCTCTAGCGGTCAGTGTTGCATGATTTGCTATGTTGACCTCTTCCCACAATTGCTTCCATTCTCATTATTAGTCATGTAAGGTTACTTTAAATGAGTTGTGTAAATACTATTGGATCATCTGGTCCGGTGGTTGACTGTTGAGCGGTATTGAGGTACATATCTGGTACTATGTTATTAACTAAAACACATGAATGTAACAACCCAAATTCTGATTTGCCATGCCTTCTCCCTCTCTGCAGTAATATCGGAGGGGCCACGATAAATGACGTAGCGCTGGACTTCTGGCACTCGGGCCAGAACAGAGAGGACATCGGCATGGAAGACCTAGAGCATCGGCTCCGGGCTGAGACGGTCGACTCTCAGGGTACGTAGAGATAAGGCGTTCCCTAGTGGGTCACACTAGCTAGACTCTACAAACAAACATCCGCGTGGGTCGGGCTAATGTCATTGACTCTGACATTATTCCTGTCCCTCACTGTAGTACAGTGTGCATTAACAGTGTTTTAAAACTCATAAATATACTCATTGATGTGTACTGACCATATTCAATATTTATAAAGAAGCACCTTGCTTTGTCTGGGTTTGTTAGATTTAAATAATATAGACACAAATATAGGATCACACCCATTGTGCCCATTTTCCTGTGATAATAACAATAATTTCTCTCCAACAGGTGGGTTTTCTCAGAGTGAGCTCATGTCCGGCCACCTGATAGACTTCTTCGTGCCCTTCCTGCCCCTGGAATATCGGCACGTCAAGCTGTGTGCGCGAGACGCCTTCGCCGCGCAAGGTCTGGAGCCGGAGGAGGCGACGCTGGACGAGGTGGCCAAGGCCATGCTCTACGTCCCCAAAGAGGAGAGGCTGTTCTCAGCACAGGGCTGCAAATCTATACCCCAGCGGATCAACTTCTTCCTCCCATAGAGGGAGAGAAAGACAGAGAGAGAGAGGGAGAGAGAGAGAGAACAGAGAGGGAGAGAGACCTTGAGGATGTCAGAGATCGTTTAACCAGCATGTCTGCATATACAGCAACAGTCAGGCTGTCGTCTCTGTCTCGCAGTAAGCCCCTCCTCCACACCCACCCACTCCCCCAACCACTAATCCCCCTACTTCACTCCTCCAGAAGCCTCCTGGTGTCTCAGAGAAGGAGCCGGAGAGCAGGATCATTCAGGAAAGACAGTGCGCCCCCTGCAGACATGGACAATGTTGCTGAACGACGTGTGGTTGCGTGTCAGCGGTGGCCTGTAGCAAATCTGTACATGACCGCCAAGACAGAGAACCAAGACAGAGAACAAGAAGAATAAAGGCACTGACAGAGTTACTGCCAACCGGGGAAGACAATGGAAGACGTCTATGGTTATTTTGATCACGTCACACTGTATTTCTTTTCCAACCCTTAGACGTATTTAAGTATTTAAGTTTACACAGGACTCAAACGCTGTGTCAGCGTTGCCCGTCAGGATTTGTGCATGTTTTATATTGATTGTGTATGTGCTAACGACCCTATTTGGAGCTACCAATACATTTGCTTTTAATGTTACCTACCATCATATGTTTCCTTTGATCACAAGCATTTTGTTCAGTTGTGTATTAGAGAGTTTGTTGGTTAATATATTGAATGGTTCTAGAATGTATTGTGTCCAACAAAGTAACATGGTCTGTCGGACATGACATTCTTACTCGACAATATCTTCAGAAAAAAAAAAAGATCTATTTGGAAATCATCCTTTGGTTGTGTATTCTTTCATTGGAATTCTTTCAATGGTCCAATAGGGCTGCACAGAATCTTTAGCCTGAAGCCCTACAGGAAACTATTAGAGCAGCAACAGTGATTTAACCGGATCAGCATTTATGTACATGAGTGTCAGTAAGTATACCACTTTATATACACTTATTGTATTTTAAAAGTATTAAAGTATTAACTTTTTTATTAATAATGATCGGAACCTACGGTAGAGGTGGACAACCTACAGTGTATTGCCTACTCAGTATACACCGATAGCTAAATTCTCGGATTATCTGTATATAACATCTTAAATCATTCAGTTGTGTACGGTGCACGTATTTATTGACCGCACCTTTTTTTTCATCTCACTTAATATACACATATCAGGCACGCAAGACTATATGGCCATGCATAACCCATGCACGATACTATTTCTGCTATCAAATTGAAATTGGATTCATGGCCTCTGCCTGATACACTTATATGTATAAGGTTATATGTTTACTACAATCCAATAAACGCTCACATTGAATAGGGCAGCGCAGCATCATTTCGAGGGGGTGTATCAAGCAAACGCGTGGTCTGCACTCATTGGCCACAACAATAGACTATTCATTTTTGAATCAATTCGATTGGCTGAAGGCCGCTGCGTTTCCTGATCAAGCCGCTGACCAATAGAATTCAGACATTTGTGCTGAGCCGAAAGGAGAGCGCTTGCGAACCGACAGCGGCTTTGCAGCACTCAATTGTCATTCTAGGTGAGATCGGATTGAAGGAAAAGCGTGTTGCACTGTTGATTTTTCCCCCCTTAAATTATCTTATTTATTTATTTTGCATTTAAAGGACTAAGCTTTCACAATGACCGCGGTGTCGGTGCTTTTATTGGCCGTATCGGTCGCCTCTGTTCTGGCAGAGTCTAATGTATATTTTCGGGAGCAATTTGAGGATGGAGGTAAGAAACTACATGCAGCCATCTTATGATTCCTCTTGTGTTTTTAAGTCATCTACATTTTCATGCATGGCCTTTCACTAGCATTCACACATCCTTCAAATATAACCACCTAAACACCGTTTCATACTGTTTTGGTTTGTGACTGCACACCAACATAGAGGATGCCTTTATTAAAATGACAACTAAATTAATCGATTCAAGTTTAATGCATTGCGTTAAGAGCGATGCACTCAAGTGTCGCCATCATCAGCAACACCTATATCACATTTCCTAGACACTTCTCAGTTTTCTCATCGTCTGGCTCCTTCTGTCTCCCCATCCCCCTACTGCAACACCTCCCTTGGTCATTCACACTGTCATCCAGTTGGCGTGGCCCTCCATCACTCTGTGAAGACCGTATACGTATTGTGGACGTCAAGAGATCGCCAACTTTACCGTTAAATTACTTGATTGTCCCCAGACAGATGTGTTGAACCTGTAGTTGCAAAATGGGCAAATTAGGAGACGGTCGTGTTTGTCCTCGAATGAATGTCTGGTTAACGCACACTGTTTGCAGATGCCTGGACCAGCCGCTGGGTGGAATCCAAACACAAGTCGGATTATGGCAAGTTTGTCCTGTCGGCAGGGAAGTTCCATGGTGATGCAGAGAAAGACATGGGTAATTTCTCTTTCCTGTATTGCTTTACGTTGCTGAATGTTCTTCATGAAACGATGATCTGTCTGTGTGTGTTTGTGCGCTCACAGGGGTGCTCCACATGCATGGACATGTGTGGATATGTAATCCATTCATTATATGTATAATGTCTGTTCGATTAAGTTGCCTTTTATTAAAACATTCGTTTTGCAAGATGTATTAAATTGTTCATGAATTCCGTGTGCTGTATTGCACATTAATAGACATGTAATATACAGTACTAGGAAGAGTGTTTTTAATGTAGCCAGCCGTGGTGACTTGATATGAACCCACCAACTTCAATATCCCCCTGCAGGACTTCAAACCAGTCAGGATGCCCGCTTCTACTCCATGTCATCCCGCTTCGATGACTTCAGCAACCACGGCCAGCCCCTTGTCATCCAGTTCACCGTTAAACACGAGCAGAGCATCGACTGCGGAGGAGGTTACATCAAGCTGTTCCCATCCGGCCTCAGTCAGGAGGAACTGCACGGAGACTCTGTCTACAACATCATGTTCGGTCAGTGAAACTAAAGGTGTCCCCCTAGAGATGGCTCTCTAACACCTCTGGACCCAGATTGGCTTTCACTAGATCTGACTCGGAAGTAGTCATGTTTATTTTATCTTATTTATTCATCTAAATATTATAGCTGCTTTAGGAATACCTACCTTTTAGAATACCTTTTTTTGAGCTGATTTTGGCCTTTTAGCAATAAGTTTTATCAGTTTATCCAAGGTCTTTGCTGAGTTATATCGTTGGAATAATTTCTCCCCGTTTTTTAAATCGTAGGTCCTGACATCTGTGGCCCTGGCACCAAAAAAGTCCACGTGATATTCAACTACAAAGGCAAGAACCATCTGATAAACAAGGACATTCGCTGCAAGGTGAGGATGGTGTTTGACAATTCATCTGAATTATGAATGTTGTATGAAAGGTTATGAAAATGACTGAGCACTTGAGAAAATGAAAATATTTTAAAAGTATGTTTTTATGAAAGTAATTTACGATGGATGAAGGTTGCATCTTAACATGTAATTTATTTCCCGTGATCTCTTGCAGGACGACGAGTTTACTCACCTGTACACCCTGATCGTCAACCCCGACAACACATACGAGGTGAAGATAGACAACAAGAAGGTGGAGTCTGGCAGCCTGGAGGACGACTGGGACGTCCTGCCCCCCAAGAAAGTCAAGGACCCCGAGGCAAAGAAGCCTGAGGACTGGGATGAGAAGGAGACCATTCCCGACCCTGAGGATAAGAAACCTGAGGTACGGTTCTCGACTCTTTAGTGTAGGTCATTCAGCACATTCTGCCAATACACCTGGCTGGTTTTGCTGGTGCCTCCATGCTCAAACGTGTTTTTATCGTACCTTGTCAGGAATGGGACAAGCCTGAAAACATCCCAGACCCCGACGCCAAGAAGCCTGATGATTGGGACGATGAGATGGACGGCGAGTGGGAGCCCCCCATGGTCACCAACCCGGACTACAAAGTAATTACTATATAATGATTATAATGGATTATAATGACCATGATGATGATGATCTATGTAAAGCACCAACGATATATTACGACATATATAATGTGAAGATGGTTTTAGGATTTTGAAGTATTGTCTCTTGATAGAATCCTATTGGGGGTGCTGTTTCGCAGTAGGCGGAAGAACCTACTGAATGCATGGCAGGACAGCTTAATGTTAACCCGTGCATTCTTCTGGGCCTCTTTCCTAGGGAGAGTGGAAGCCCAGGGAGATCGACAACCCGGCTTACAAGGGCAAGTGGGTCCACCCCGAGATTGACAACCCAGAGTACACCGCTGATCCTGAGATCTACCAATACGACAGCATCGGAGTCATGGGGCTCGACCTGTGGCAGGTAACATGAAACACCGGACACTCGGCAAAGGCTCCCAAACGGAATCACCTTCATTTCTGACCCCGCTGATTAGCATGTGTCGCTAACAATATAGCTTTAAAAAATAATACGAAAAAAGGCAGGGTGTGCTAGGCCAGATTTTAAAGTTAATCAGTTGAAGGTCTCGCAAAATATGTGTATTACATGTTGTTTCCCATACTCTGTATGCAGGTCAAGTCTGGTACCATCTTTGACAATTTCCTGATCACCAACGACCCAAATCTGGCAGAGGAAATCGGCCATGAGACATGGGGTCAAACCAAGGTGGGTAACAAATAAATGTTGCAGACTATAGTCTGAACCTGTTACCTATTGGACTTAAAATTCCTCCGAGCTAACTGTATGATATTCGTGCCCGTGAAGGACCCAGAGAAGAAAATGAAGGACAGCCAGGAAGACGAGGAAAGAAAGAAGCGTGAGGAGGACGACCAGGGGCGGAAAGAGGAACCAAAGGAGGAGGGTGAACAGGAAGGAAAGCAGGAAGAGGAGGAGGATGACGACGACGAAGAAGAAGAGGAGGAGGATCTAGAGGAGGAGGAGGAAGAGGAAGACGAAGGCACAGATTCCCAACTCAAGGATGAGTTATAAACCATTTTGCCAGAACTTTCTAGAAGGGAACAGGGCTATCTAGGCCAGGGGCCGTGCTGGATACACTTGGTTGGACCCTCATGACCACTTAACCAGGGATGGAGATTTGGCAGGGTGGGGCTTTTATTTTGTTTACAGGGTGAATGCAGTAGAATTTGGTGGTGGAGGCGGGTAGTTTATTGGTTTTATGTTTCTATGACTCGATGGAGAAGATGGTCATAATTATGCTAAGAAGGAGATCATCAACTTGAACACTTCGAAGACAAAAGTCCACACAGCTGTTTTTGCCAGTAAACTGTAAATGTAATCTGTAATTCATATTCTGCACTAAGTTGAATTTCTATGAAATATATTTTGTCTTTATTCATTCATTGCAGGAAATCGTATGTTTGCGTTGTGCGTTTGTGTTGTGATCTACGGCAACAAAAAGTTTTGTGTTTCCAATGTGTTTGTTTTTACTGTCTTTATTTAACCTGTGTCATATTACGTTGTCACGTCAAGCCTATCGTGTCTCCAGGGGACTCCTACTCGGACGCCATCCACACCATCACATCATACTTCCATTCTGACACTTTACGCACCGTCAGGTTCAGGGCACTGTCATGAATATATGAGGACAAGTCCTCATATGCGTGTATTTGTTCAAAGCATAACACTCACAGGATGGAGTAATGGCAGTCTAAGGTGGAATATTCTATATTATACATATATTAATATGTATGTTTTTTTTTACTGTATAGTAATGAGTAGCATTCTTTGTTTTTTTTATGCAGACCGTTCCTCAGTCCTTAGTAAACTAGACATTTACTGTAGATTCTGCATATTTTTAACACTGCATCAACATTACAAAATTGCTTCTTTCCATTGGTGTTTAAGGTTGGGGACTTATGGTCTTACCTAGTGATCGCTCTATCATTTCTGCACTGCTGTACCCTTACAAACGGTCACATGTTAAGAGCTAGTCCTTTTGTAGATACTTTTTTTTGACTAATTCTGACAAGGGGAGTGGAAGAATGTTATTTTCTTGTGTAAAATAGGAGTTCTGTTCTGACCAATTAATAAAACGAGAAGGAACAAGTAATGCTTTTTTTATTTTAAAGTGGGCCTATATTTTATCTAATTATCATTGTCTTATTATTATTCATTATTTAAATATATGGCTGCAGGCAAAGGCCCTGATTAAGCATTTATACTAATCATCGGTATAAGTAGGTCTACATTTGTGCAAGCATTACCCCTGGATATTAAGTTGTCCTAAACTGCAAACTGCTAAATGTTTTGGATGTGTTCTTTAGTTCAGAAAATCATATGCATATGACATGATGATACACTAATAGTAATGAATTATATAATTTTTCATTTTTCAGCATTGTTTAATTAAAGTGAAAATAGCATTTGCGCAAACAACATCGTAGGAACATTTCCACGAAGATGTGTCTGCATTCGAGGTAGTAGACGAAATTACGCGATTCTTCTGTCACCCTCCCTTGCCTTGTGTCTCTCTCACCGCGTCCCTACGGGTTTATAGCGCCCCCTATCGGTCTATAGTAGCGACGCTGCGGAATGAAAGCAGTGGGAATTGAAACTATGGCTGCCACTCTGTCTCTTACTCAGGTAACACACTGTTTTAAACATATGTAACGGCTACAGATGTTTGCGTTGACGCGTGTGTTCGTTGAAATTATTTCCACCACGCTAGTCCACCCCGTACGTGTTAAATCGCGGGTGCATTGCGATGTTTCGCCCTCTTTTGGGAAGTTGTCTCCTGCTATATGACTGAGGAAAGTTTCTGTGCTCTCGTCGGGGACTGCGTAAGGGCGTAGCTAGCGCGCTAGCCTGCTAGCCCACCGCTAGTTAGTCTGCAGTAATAGGCTCTGTTTCAGAGTTGTCTTTTTGAATTAATGCCGAACCAAGGTCGCCGTTGAGAATGGACTACGGGGTGTTTCGTAACAATGCTGCTTATTACAGCCCCGGCGAGCGTTTTAACGTGCTTCACCCCCTGGCTTTTGTTGCTTCTCCTCTGTCAACATTGCTTTTTGCTAGAGCCATTATTATTGCTGTCTGCTTTGAGATAACACGTCGGAATCAACACTGCCTTTTATCGAGAGGGCCATCGCTGTTGCTGGTTTCTTATTTTGCTGGGAGATTATGTACCACAAACGGTCCAATAATGGAGCGGTCATGGAGTGGTCATGTATGGGTGTGCTGTTGTCAGGGTCCATGACATTGGACGCAGTAGTCTATATTCGCTGTGGTGTCTTGGGACGTTGAATCAGTGTAGTACACACACATAACAAGCATACTTTTAGTGAGTTACAGATGTTTTGCTGAAGTTATATGACGTGTGTTTTTCTGACAGGTTCTATATAATTAATAATATGAACACTTCAGGGAACACAGTCAGGGAAATTGCTGATTTATGTAGAAGCTTTGTGTTGCCCTACTGTTGCAGCTACTATCCTGACTTTACAGTCTGGAATCAGAACATCACTAGCTTTGAGGTTTTCCCTTTTTACAATTTAAAATGTTAGAACAGCCTTTTCTAAGAGTTTGTGTCAAAGACCCTCTCTGTCATGTCATGGTTTTTCAAGCTGCCATTATACTATAGGACAATTATAGCTGTTTGTAGTTATTGCTAGAATAGAACCTGGATTAAATGGTAGTATACTGCTGAGCAGACTGGCACATTCACTGTTTTCACTGTTTCAGAGATGCATATCTATTGGCTGCCAATGTTTGAAAGCCAGCTTATAATAAATGATGTTTTACTGTGCTACGCAATTTAAGAGTTGACAGTACAATAACCACAGTGTTGTGGCAGCCAACAGCTCCAGGCACACCATTGTCTACTGTAGAAAAAGTGACATGGGCCAGAGAAAATACATGGGTGTGTGTGGGAGTTGAACTGTCATGTCATAGAATGGCCATTGGCATAGCTGATTGTGGCAGACTTGCATGTCTGACAGTTTTAGTGTTAAGCAACTTTTATGTTTTTTTGGAGATAAGGGAGGATTATGACGCCGAGACCTGATTATCCTCTGATCATTTGCATCACAGAATAAATACACACAAGGTGCGTCATTGCCTTGCTTTACTCAGTGTTCCTTTTAAATGCTCAGAGTGAGTGCAGTACATATGTAAACATCTAATAAAATAGGCCTCTATTCACATGCTTCTCCTTTAAAGACTGAATCAATGTCCCAAAATGGATGGAAAAGGAAATAAGGAAATGAAAAATATTAAAGTTGTTGTCTACTGACCAGGCAATTTGTAGACTAGAACTTCAACAGGCGAGTGTAAGATCACACATTATGGAAGCAGAGAAACTAAAACTTATTTTTGTGGAATTGGTTGTGAATGCGTTCTCTTACCCTGGGAGAATTGAGTTGTTTTTGCCCTACCTTGGTTTGTATAGCCGCCCCTGGTTAGCTCAACCCTTTCAAACTATAACAGTGGGACTGTCAACTGTTTAATAATTGTCTTATTGTTGTTGTCACTTTAGCTCCCACTTAACAAACCGTAGGCCTTCTAAATCGATGGCGTTTGGAAGTCAGTCTGTTTATGTTTACCTGGCGATATACATTTGATGGCATGGAGAGGAAATCAACTGTGTTGCTATAAATAGAATCCAGCCAGGTTTTTGTCTACTATAATCTGTAATGCATTTGCTTCCTGTAGTCATTTCAAAGCCATCTTTGGCACAAACTGTAGGATGTGCTTGGCCAGCGATCGAACACCTGCTGATCGTTACTGTTTATGCCAGATCTGTGAGAAATGCAGAACATCTCAAGTAGGCCCATATTTACACCTAAAGTGTTTCTTATAAAAGATAACAAAGCACAGCTGTATGTTGTATAATAGTAATTGTAGTAGCAGCAGCATTTTGTTTAAATCACCCATGTATGCTTGGTCTGTAGTAAACTGAAATCAATTGACACCGTTTTTCTTTCCTAACAGCTCTCCAGTGGAAATCCTGTCTATGACAAATACTATCGGCAGGTGAGAAATAGTCTTTCTACACAGCCAGCCAGCAGCCTGTGGATTTATTGGTTTGATTCAAGCATAGTCTCTATGCCTGTCTGGAGAAAATATAAAGTGAATGCATCTCTGCTTCCACTTCAAGGTCACTCTAGTAACACCTCAATATTGTCATCCCACATCCAGTCCTTGTGTATGTAAATACAAGTTATGACCTGTTTAAAGATGACCCACTAATACACCATGTATACACAACATGGAATACTCTTTATAACTGTGGTTACCAGCTCCAGACGCGATACCTTCAGCAATCACCACTCATTCCTTCTCTTGTTTTTTCGGGCTTTCTTGAAATGTGGATGTGAAAACGTACATGTAGCACGATCAGCACTACTTCCCGGTTTGATGGAAGGACACGCACTTCTTTACTCCACATCTCTCGATTCAGCGAATGGGCAGCAAGTTGCGCAAACTTCGCTAAGGCACATGACATGCGTCACCAAGCATAGGTTCACAGGTCCGTCACACTTGGTCACACTCTCCTGCAAGGTGCAGGACCTGTCCCGGAGCCGACCTCACTGTGAGAGAGAGAGACAGTAGAGAGAGCACATAATACAATCAGTAGACTGTATACAACACAGTTTCTCAACACACTCACCTTCTACAGCTACGTCTGTTCCCTGGTGCCACCCCCTCTCCACATTTGTATCCAACGGCACGCCTGGCCACGCCCCCGTCACACCACAATATACATGTAGAAAATGTACAAATATTTTGCAGTGGCAATGTGCCAATGGTGATAGCTCATAGAAAGCATGAATTCACTGTGGCAGTGATATTGGTGTCATACTGATTGAAAGCAACATCAGGGATAATCTTGTCGTGGTTATCTAAGCCCATCTCCTCGATGCAGGGAGCAGGGATCGCTGTCCACTCCGAGTCGGTCTCTGTTTCCAATAAGGGAGGCTTGGCTATGAATA
This sequence comes from Gadiculus argenteus, assembly GCA_900302595.1. NCBI lineage: Eukaryota > Metazoa > Chordata > Actinopteri > Gadiformes > Gadidae > Gadiculus > Gadiculus argenteus. Next base: position 23,149 of record OMLJ01112403.1, read on the forward strand.
AATGATGGTCTCTCTCCCGCTGCCTCTGCCCAACCTATCACAGTGAACCCTCTGGGAACTTGGTGAGAGAGGACAAGCGGGATTAGTCAACATGGTTACTTGGAACCCATTAACGAACCAACCACTGATATAAGGTTTTGTTTTTAGCAAAATAATTGTACGTTTGACCAATTTGTTCAATTTGAAAAGGATTTTCACACTGAACGACCATAGAAAAACTCTGTGGCTCTCCTTACCTTAAATCATGAATCTAATTCCTTTCGCATCTGTTGATCCTAAAGCTGCTGCGATGCCGTTGAGCGGTTTTGAGAGCACATCTGTTTCTGAGTGTAGTGGTCTTGCATGC
>OMLJ01112407.1:0-24612 GCA_900302595.1 Gadiculus argenteus
ACGCAAACCTCACCACATTTGCACGCACACACACACACACACACACACACACACACACACACACACACACACACACACACACACACACACACACACACACACACACACACACACACACACACACACACACACACACACACACTCAAAGAAGAAAATTTGGGTAACTTTGCTTTGCTTTTCTTGGCCCCAGTAACTTAACTTGTTGGGCAACCCTCCATTTGAAGATGATAATATCATCGAGCCGAGTAGTCAAAAAAAAAACTATGAAGTAGATATTACAATGAAAACAGCTATTGTATAGCGCTCTGACAGATCTGGACGTTGTCTGGTTGACCACATTGACCTGGTCTGAAGATGTTCCAGCATGTTCGGAACAGATCCCCTCCACACAATGTACAGTGTACATGTCTTCAGACCACCCTGTTGGAGGTGGAAAAACCCTTTGGTAGAGTAATGACCAGTAATGGGGTCACAGTAAGCAGGATGGCCATCGATCAATATGAGGAGAGCGCTTATGGTTAGGCTCAGTACTGACATCACACAGAGGGGAAGGTGTTGAGGTGCTCATTAGCGTTAAATTGCAACAGCTGAGGTGAGAGTGTTGGGAAGTGAGACCCTTGAGCTCTGGAGGTGGCTCGCTGCTGGTGAGACTCTTAAATTTATATGATTAAAACAGAATGCACGGTTTTGTGGACACTGTTATGAGGGAAATGTTGGTCATAATTACACTGTGTAATTATTACACAGAGCTGTTCGCCTACTGTGGTGGTGGACCTGTGTTTAGTACCTTGCACTTAACCCCCTAGATAGGTAAGATTGCACTCACCCATGGAAAGTTTAGGAACATACCTCAAGTCCAACGCACCATGTTGAGACGTTAGGTTGCGTGCTGACTACCCGGATAATAACGACTGCGGTAGATCTGACATTACTTAGGATGTCTCGCTGTTCCAGGGATTCATTGATTTGAACTAATGTCCAGACATTGTAAACAACGTTGTTATTAGGGGTCAAGCAGCAAAGCTGCGAGACACATAGTATGACACATATAGTGATTGCAACTGCAATGGGAGTCTATGGCAGCCCATAGAACGCCTTGGTAAAAAGTTTTGAAATTTGGCACACTGATTCAGGACAGGCCCCTAAGCCCTCACAGTTAGGGTCGCCAGCTAATGAGCTCTAGCACCACCAACAGGTCAAATTTGGACATGCATTCATGTTTATAACTTTTGACCCATCCATCCAATCTTCACAACCCAAGGATTCCAATGTATCATTGGAATCCTTGGGCCAAGCCGAGTTCAACCATGCCATTCTATGCCATACTTTTGCACATGATAGATTTTCCGCCATCTTGGATTATGTCAAAAACCTTCAAAATGCTACTTCTACCACAAATTTAGTCCAATCCTCTCGCAACTTGGCAATAGGTAGCTACAGCAAAAACCGTTTGGCCGCAACAGCCAATCAAATTTGAGCTAGCACCACCAACAGGTCAAAGTTGGACATGCATCCATTTCCCATAGAACGCCTTGGCCCAAGGATTCCAATGATACCTTGGTTGTGAAATTTGGCACACTGATTCAGGACAGTCCCATAAGCCCTCAGAGCAAATTTGGGGTCGCCAGCCCATGAGCTCTAGTGCCATCAACAGGTCAATTTTTTCGACATTTCCTGCAATGGGAGTCTATGGTAGCCCATAGAACGCCTTGCTAAAAAGTTGTCAAATTTGGCACACTGATTCAGGATAGTCCCATAAGCCCTCACAGCAAATTTGAGTTCACTAGCCCTAGCCATGAGCTCTAGCGCCACCAACAGGTTAAATTTGGACATGCGTTCATGTTTATAACTTTTGACTAGTTAAAAATTGTGAGATTTGGCACATATGATCTAATCAGTTCATAGAGTCCAATTCCGCTTGACCCCCCAAACTCTGCTTGCAGATTTAATATTTATCTTGTTGTTGGGGTGTTTTGAGTTTGTTAGTGTTTGGAGCTGCAATCAGATGTCTCTTGAAAAATTGGAGTTCAGTCTCAAAGCTGTATAAATAAAGGTTCAACCTTACCTTGATTCCTGTGAGACCAGGTTGCTTCTGGATACATTCAGAAAGAGACTGAACTAAAAGTCAAACATAACAGTGCACTTCTTTTTAAATTTAGCCTCATCTGTCCATTAAATATGAACTTGTGAAAAATATCTTTGTCTGCATTTGACTGGTGTTGCTAGGGGTGAATTGTTTGAAATGTGTTCGTTTGGGGGGAATACAAGGTTGAGATTTAGTAAGAGATCAATCTGTTTTACAACCCCCTTCCTTTCCTCCTCCGCTGTTGATTTGTGTGCTAAATAATGTAGCACTCAAAGCTTGATGTAGCGCAGTTTAAAGATGACTACAATCCTCCACTGTGAATAGCCTCATGTAATCAGATGGGATTTCAATGAGTCTAATTCTAGCCCGCTAGTTAGCACAGGTAGGTAAGCATGTTCTCACGGCTCAATCATCGGTGTCTAGAAAGTTGGGATGTGGTTCCTGGCACACAGAAACCTCTCCAACAGCCCCCGCGGGTGATGAGGATGGTAACAGTTGGGCGTTAGAGAAACCAGGTGGTCATTTGGTCTCAATTAGACCCAGAATCACAGAGATGGAATCCAGATGGCGGTGGAGCAACGCGTCTTCTGTGTGCAGTGGTGGAACAGAGTTGTGGGATCTTCTCAGGCTCCTTTACGTCCCCCACGAGGTGATCGGTGATGAAGAGGGAGTGGCTGTCCTCAGAGAGCTGAGTTGGGCTCTCCATAACCAGGGTTGGACACTCCTGCCTTGCTTCACGGTTAACCCCTTCTGGGAGGAAAACCTGGGCCTCCTGTTGGAAGGAGGACATGAGACCACAGAGCTGGTGATAAGATCAGATGAGAGATAAGAACCATGGTACTTTATTCATCCCAGACAGGAAATCTGAGTGTCCGCCCAGAAATTGACTTGAAAAAAGAGATTTAAATGCTGTTTGATTTTGAGCATCGTACTTAAGTGTCTAGAGTTTGATATTAACCACAGAGGAACAACGTTTGCACGTACAATACATGAAAACAATCATGGGCCGATGTACATCATCATGAATCATGAGGAAATGTTGTGGCAGGAAGCTAGCCAGCAACGCTACGTGTGAGTGTCTACCTAAGACCATATTGACAGCCGTTCCATCAAGCTGAGGGGAAGGAGCGGTAGGGAGTGGTAGCGTAGGAGCACTTAGTCACTGCTTTCCCCTCCCTGTTATCTCCTGAAACAGGCCAGGAATAGGCTACTGGCCTGTGAACAGACAACCAATCCCAAGGCTAAAAGCATCTCCTTAAGGATGCACTGTCGGCTGTTCTCACGGAGCCGTTCTCCACACCAATTAGGGTTTGGTTTCATCTGCTGATTTCCCCCAGACCTCTCCCAGCCCCCCTGGCTCTACAGAGGCCTGTCGCTCTGACCTCTACTTAAAGTAGTGCAGTATGGCTTGGAAGGAGTTACATGCTATCCGTCCATACCATATTTACTGTGTCATCACTACTTTCACTTCTTAACTTCAAGTCACTTAAAGTTTTGCATTTATACAGCAAGTTATGTGTAAAATATACCTAAGTGAAGGATGATGGAGGCTTGTTTGACGTACATGTACATGTTTTAATTAGAGAGCTGTGATATTGTCTTTGTTTGAACAAGTCAAGGTTCAAGAGTAGTTTATTTAACCCTTTACCCCAATTATCGTCTCATAGGGCTTCAGCAGGCCCCGAATTCAAACGCAAGTTGACGTGTTCCATTAACCCTACGGCCTCAAATACCAGGGGAAAACCACAGAGGAAAGCAGAAAACCCAACTGCTTTAGCTGTAATAATGGCCAGTGGTTTTAAATATTTTTGTTCTTCATTTCTCATAGCAGATGTAGGAGAAAGAGTAGTGGATTTATCTTGCGTGACATCAGTTTATATATCACAGCCTTTTATTCTCTTTTTCCTCTTTGTGTTCATGTGAACGCCTGTCAATATCCGGAGCACTTCCTGTGTGTCCAGCTGAGTACTGGAGCAGAAAGAGTCCACTCAGCGTGTGTGAGTGTGTGTTTGTGTGTGTGTATGTGTGTGTTTCTGAACAGTGCTGGTGGCCTGGCATCATTGTTGATGATATCCTTGGCACCGTTTCCATGCCAACTGCCTGGTTTACAATACCCCATAGTAGAACACTGTTCCATGATTAACCATGGAAGAATGTCCCCTTCCTTCCTCCTTTCTTTTTATTTTTACCTTATCTTCCTTTCTGATGTTTGAGACGTATTGCGTATTCCATGTTAGCTTTGTTTTTATCTGAAAACCGATCAGCACACAAATCCATAGGATTCCAGCGGAGGAAGTGTGATCGATGCAGTTGCCTGAACATATGGTGGGGCTGATGTATCGTGGCATGACTGCTTTAGCCATCTGGATCAGCACCAGATCATATCCACACCCATTCAGTAAAATGATAGAGGCTTAAAAAAATACCAAGCACCGGCTCCTTTAATGTTTCGTTTAAAGTTTAAATCACAGTGTTTATGAGCCATGGGTTCTGGTGTCGCCTGTCATTTGGGCCCATGGCCAGAGAGATATTTGACTTACTCTCAGTCGGGGGATTTCCCGTGAGAATGGACTGTTGTTGGCTCGGACACCTTGGACACTTCTGTTGGATCAGCCAACCCTCAGAGACAGACAAGAAGCATATCACAGCTCAAGATTCTCCGTTGTCTGATTTTCCTGGTTGTCACATTATAGTCTGAGGAATGGCGTGAATCATGAACCGTGTCACTGCATCAAGTGACCTCCAACTGAGAGACTTAAAGGGTGTGAAGGGATCCTACGCTGGAACGGTGATGAAGGAGGTCTGGAAACACCGGCCTCTGTGATTCCCTCACCACCTCTGCCTGACTGAAAAATTACAGAAATCCAGCGGAAACTCCATCTAGTGTTTCACAACATCTTCAGCTGCCTCTCCTGTCTGTAAGCACCTCTGGGTCAGCCGACCTCAGAGCGAGTCCTTGCATATTTCACATGGCCTCTCTTCGCCACACACCTTGTTTAGTAATAGAGATGTTAGATCTCAATCAGACTAACCTCTGGAAAAACATATTTGAAAAAAAATAAACCCTAGAGCCTTTTTGCATGAGGTTGTGTGTGGGCACACTGGCCTTTTAATATTAGTATTTGCATGTGTTTGTCTTCATTAATATTTCCTTGCTTCGTGTCGCATCATTTGACCAAAGGCGTTTCTACATCAACACTCTGACGTGTAATAAAATGAAAAATGCTTAGAAAATATACAAGCTGCTATTGGAGCCTTAACAAGGGAAGCATGTTTCTATTGTACCCTCATGTCTCGTTCTTGTGCAGTTGCGTATGAATGGTACATCAGCCCATTCCGACAGAACAGGGTGAGGAGGGGTGAAACTGGATCCTCCCTACATGTGACTCGGGGGTCTGGGGGTCTGTTGAGTTTTAGGCGCAGACCAGCAGGGGATTAAACAAGATCTCCCCCCGCCCTGCTCGGCACCCAGGGAAACTTTCACCGGCAGTTGGCTTCAACACATCACACTTGTCGTGCATAGTTTCACCAGTCTCCAGGGAGAAACAAGGAATGTTTTATTTTCCCAAAGAAACCTGATGCAAGAAACATAAAACATTTAATGTGATTAACGTTTATGATTATCATCATTTAATATTTAAGTATTAGTGTGTGTGAGCCGAGAATGTTATGTGTGCGTATAGCATGTAGAATGTGTGTTGTCCACCTGTCGATAGTCACATGACTTTTATCAAAAGGTTTTTTTTTTTTTTCTCACCTCAGAATGGTTTCCTTGGAGCTTTGCTGGGCTTTCGGTTTGATTTTAGGAACCACACGCCATTCAGGAAACATTCTCTGCACATATGGACATCATATCCTTCATCTGCTCCGTCCATAAATAGACTATTGTTCTGTGAAGATGCATATTTGCGTGTCCAGATGTTTGTGTGTGTGTGTGTGTGTGTGTTGTTCCTTCCAGATGTGTGTTGTATGTCCGGCTGCTTATTGTTTCCATGTGAATAGGCAACCACCCTTTAATTTGGGGCCTGAGAAGGAAGGAAAGGTGGCCACCTATAGTCATGTGGTGGTTAATGTAGTCAAGGTTACACATTCTAATCTTTGACTATTTCTTTTGCTTATTCAACTCTGTTTCCTTATTTTCTCTCTCTCTTTCTGTCTTCCTCTCACCCTCTCTCTTTCTTTTCTCTCTCTTTCATTTCTCTGTCCCGGTTGGATCACATGTCCCAGAAAGGTGCATCATCTGAATCATGCTGGCAAATTCAGTTTACATCTGCTGGTCCCCGGCCGCCGTACATGCAAACATGCGGTCTCGTCATCCCTAAAAATATGTCTGTCTAGCGATGACAGCACCCTGGGCCCATGCGGCCCACTGAATAAGTTCTGAATGTGTGGATTCGTCTGTGACATTCTGATGGACAGACGTGTCCCAGCCCCTCCCCCCCCCTAAAGATGAGTGGGCAGACAACAGCTGCCTGTGATGGGTTGAGTGCCAGCGGCTCAGAGAAACGGAGAAGAAACAAAAAGTGCCCTCTGTCTCCACAATGACCGCATTCTGTGTGGGTCTGTGTGCAGCATGTGGTCGCCTGTTGCGGGCACTTCTAACAAACGCCCCCGCCCCTGATCCGACCAGCCGACCAGCAGATGGCTTTGTTTCGTGAATGTCAAGGGGAACATCCCAGGCCTTTTCGTCGAGACTTCCACCATATTAGTCCTGACCTTCCCGACATCACTTATGTCCATGAATCAAGGTCTTGTCCAACGTGTGTGAGAGGTCCCTCTGATCTGATCTCTACCTACCAAACCGACCGAGCAGATTTGACCTTGAACTGGACTCAAGCCAGACTCAAGCCAGAGTAATTTTCATCCGCCGTCATGAGTCTGGCGTTCCATCTCTGGAAATAACTCTATAAACGCTGTGACGCTGCGTTAGTGTTGGGGTGCTTCACATTAGGGCGTGGCGGCCATGACAGGTGCCAACAGCAGCGAGGTTTGTAGAAGAGGAGGAGGAGGAGGAGGAGGAGGGCTGACAGTCAAGCCAAGGCAGCTGCAGGAGGTAGTGAGGGGGCTGTGTGGGGTTAACCTGTGGTCTGACTCAACCACCCCCAACCCCACAGCGTCACAGTACGTTGACAGTGGCCGGAGACCAGCGTATTGGGTCAGTACCTCTGACCACCCACCGACCCTCTCAGCCCAGCCTCCAACGCCCCCACCCTTGTTTTTCCGATCCCATGACGATGTGGATCGATCTTTCCGTCTCGTTGCGAGCCCAGCTAAATATTGTGCTGTTATTTTTGCATTTTGGGTGGGGTGGGGTTGCGGGGGTGAAGGGTGTCAATTTTAATTGGTGGATAGTGATGTTTTCCATGATGGATCTCTCGCTTTCTCTCTCTCTTACTACAGTCACTCCCCCCCACCCCTCTCTCTCTCGCTCTCGCTCTCGCTCTCGCTCTCTCACGCTCTCCCTCTGTCTCTCTTTCTTGTAAAGTCAGTGGCTCTCATCCACCTGTCTTTAGATACAGAGATCAGTCAGACCTGAGGGAGGAGAGCGCAGACCTAGTACCCTAGTACACGCTACAGAGAGGAAGGTGATGCAATACCGCTGATGAATGTGTGTACGTATTGAGTGTGTGTGTTGGTACGTGTAAGTGATTGAGCGAGTGAGTGGGTGAGCAAGTGTGTGTTTGTGTGTGTGGGTGTGAGCCATGTGTTTTGATGTGCAGCAATTAAAGCGCACAACCATTGAAAACCTGGTGGATCACCAGGTGGATCACCTCCAAGTGATCTTTCTGATACCTTTTGCAGGGACGTCAGCGGTGCAAATCCTGGGACTTCCTGGGACATTTTGAAGAAAATTGTGTGTAAAAAAAAATGTGTCCCACTTTTATTTGATTATGACTCAAAATTGAAGATCCCTTATACGTTGCTCTGTTAAAACACAAAGTTAAACGCTTTGACATAAATTCCTGTTGCTGGGAATATCATTGACTGTATAATCAGGGCCATTACTAGTCCCAGGACACTGGAATATGTTTACGTAATATTTATTAATAGACAAACAACCGCGTTATTCATTAGGATTCTCGTGGGGACCAGTGGATCCTCTCTCATGGCCCGTTTGTTGACATATTTATTTATATTGTTGCCATGGCAACGATAACAACTCATCTCCCAGGGCTTAAAATACAGTCGGGATCTGTTGAGTACTCTTCTTTTTCTCCCCAATCGGTTTCCTTCGTTGTTGTAGATATCAAACCTGTTGGCGGTGGAGTCCACTGAAAGACGCCACTGTGTTCTCCCAGGGCAATAAATAACGATACGCAACTAAGGTGATTAAGTTAACCGCGAGGGTCTGGGAAGAGCGCGCCACTCCGGTGGAACAATGTTGTTCTTGTCCGTGGTGCTCGTCGGGAATGCTTCGGGATGCTCCTCTGCCAGGCTTGGTGGGAGGACTTTAGTGCATCGCCGTCTGCTGTGTGTAGGATCCCGGGTCCCGGCAACAACCAGCACTCCTCCTCCCGCTCCAAAGGGCCTCATTGTGCCATGGACAATGGCTTTCTTTGGTTCCTCTCCCAGCCGAACCCAGACCCAAAATCCTCCAGGAAAACCCCCCGCCTTACACAATGAGGAATTATTGAGCCTGTGCCAAGTCCCTTTAAGAAGGGCCGCGGCGAAGCAAAGCGCAACGTTGTGAATGTCTTTTAATTACATTGTTAGACTGTGTCTTGTTTTTGCACATTTTGCCAAGTCTGCCAAGATCAGCAGTCCTGATTCAGTTTTCTAAGAGGACTGGGGCTTGTTTCGGGGGTCCACCGGATCCTAATGTCCTGTTTGGCCCTTTATTTGAGTCAGGGCGCTGAAGTGGTCAATGGTGTCCGGCTGCACGCCACTCCTGCGACACATTTCTCCCTAAGCATGACCGAAATGTGTTAGCAATACTTATTAAGATGGTAGGAAATAGCATTCAACCACATGGCTTTCAATTATTAAATGTGGACTTCCAGGGTGCACAGTCAAAGGGGCCCGGGCATTATCTACATAGTGAATGGGATTGAGCAAAACAAACATCTCATGCTGTTTGAAGGGCTTGTAAATCAAAAGTTCATCAAAAGCATGTGTCTGGTTGATAGGCCTCCAGATGTGACAGGCTGCATCTCGCAAATCAATCCCAAATGCATAATAAACTTTGAATATTAAACACATGTGACGTATACCTGACATGTACCATTCCTATTGGAAACTGAGCATCGAAGGTATTCCACAGGCATATTTTGTGGGTCATGAAATGTTTTCACGAAACAAACATGCTGAGTGGTTCAGTAATATCCAGACACATACGTGCGGTCTCCTGAATGTTTCTAATGGCTTTCTGCATACAGTGCAGCCAGGGTGCGTTCACTTATTACTCCCATGTCTCCAGAGGGGTGGAGACGGAATGCAAAGACAGAGTCTTCCATACTGTAAGCACATGAGCTCATTATCGGAGTGGTTTCGGACACTGCACTCAGACCCAAGCACTCAGACCTCTGGATCTTCCTGTCCAGAGGTCACTGGGGCCTCATTGGTGGTTATGAGCACCGATGGCGGATAAGACCATTGGAGATCTCTCCCCTATGATGGGAAAATTGTATTTTCCCATTCTGTAACTGCCATTTGTTGATTGTGCTTTTCGCTGACACTCATGAGGTGGTCAAGGGTCAAATGGTCCAACTGAGAAGTCAGACCCCACATTGTAATGATCAATGATCAAATCAAATAATGTTTACTTATGGACAGAGTTTCCTGTATTCTCATCAAGGAGAAGAATACCTAAGGGGATCTCTGCTCACTCTGACTGACTGGTATACCCCAGGCACAAAGGTTAACGTTAGATAACGCTAGGAACAGGTAGAGTGGCTAGACAATGCAAGGAATAGGAGATGGACATGATGAAGGGAGAACAACATGATGGATTATTTCATCACACATCATGTGTGGAGCAGAGCTGTTGTCAGCATTTCTGAGACCTGTGCCACAGTATAAGAAGTCGTTGCGTTCTTCAATGCGTCGGTCTTCAGCCTGCAGGCTCTCTTGGAGAGATGTGGGTTGATTTCCCAACCAGGGTTTGTCAGTCTGGTGGCGCTCTTGGAGTGCTAGACTGGCTTCCCCACCCGGAGATGGGGATGTTCTCCCATCCAGGGAGAACATGCAGGGGACTTCTGCTCGTGGGGCTCTCTTGGAGAGACACGGGTCAAACTTCCTTCTAGGCCTCGGATGATGGTATGATAGGCCTAGGATCATTGTTTGTTTGTTTGTTTGTTATGTTGTTACTTTGTTGTATGATCGTTTTGTAGTTCACTGTACCGTTAATACCCAAATATATGACCATAATTATTCAAATCCGAATTACTCTTTATTGCACCATTTAGTTGTCCCATTGTTTCTGATAATAGTTTACTTGGAGAAAATTCCCATCACACCCCTCATTGGACATTGGTGGAAGAAGTGTGTTTGAAAGCTCCAACGTTGGCCATGACGGTTCCCGTAGTTTGGAGGGCCTCAAACCTGATTGGATGCTGGGGGGTAGAGGATGAGTGGGTTCCGAATGCTTCTGGAGCTTTTGCAGTTTTGGCGCAGCTTGTTGGACATGAAGGGGATGGCTTAGATAGAAGAAGCTGATTGAACAAGGTCATGGCCCTGTTATTGGGCCCTCGATCCGCGGCCGTCCTGATTCTCCAACAGGAGAGCCATTGTGTTGGCAGTGCGAGGCCCATACCGCCATACACACAGGTCATGTGGGTTGTCAGTGTTCATCACCGCAATTGGCGTGGAACATTTTTGTCTCACAAAGCCAACACACGGCAACATGTAGCGACGAGGTCTTTATCTACATTCCCCGCCTCCTCCTTCCATATAACCCTCATCATGCCCCGCAATGACATGCTTCGTTAGCTGGGGGGATGGGGGGAATCAGTGGCTTAATGGACAGAAACATTCTATCATGATGTGCCATAATGGCCTTTAAATAGAGTTTCATATGGGGTGAGGGATGTTGGGGGTTGTTAATGAAGAACACATGCATGGACCACACCTAGCTCATGGTTCCAGGATTGCATGATTCAAGAGTTCTAGTTCCAGTTCAAGGAATCTTTCAGAAATGTATCCGCAGTGCCATTATTACGGTGAACCTTCCAATGCTCTTTTTTTGTGTGCAATTCAGGCAGCAGATCAAGTGGAGCAGGGTGACCCTTAACCCCAAAGCAAACAAAGATCCTGAGGGCTGGTATTCACACTCAGTCACCCAGTTTTCACTTTAACTCGGGACAAATGCTGTGCTATCCCCTGGGACTGCCGGGTCAGAGGGAGAGGAGTTTGAGGTCTGACAACAGCCGTTTAGAACAGAAATCTGGGGGGGGGGATGACACAAAGATTTGGTTCTATTTTGTTAGACCTCAAAAAAGAAACTGAAAAAAAACCCACAGCTTTGCAACACTGTAAGTGAACACAGTTAATGTATTTGGCATGTCCTATTATGATTAAACATTTCAAATGGCCAGAGGGGAACAAGACATTAGGCTGAAAAGTACAGTAATGGAGGCATTGGATCATTATGGTCCCACATTGAATTAGTCTCATTAAAAAGCTTTTTATACGGCCAGTCTGTTAAGCATGTTTTTATAGAAATTAGGACATTTGCAATCTAGGGTCTTCTAAATGGCAGTATAGTATAGGACTACAGTACAGTTTTCCACATGGCAGTACAGTACAGTAATATTGATCATTTAGATATCATAGATTATCATCTGTTTCTTCCAGTGAGGGGAAGGTACCTCTATTGTTTAATAGTTATGACTATCATCGTGGTTATGCAAATAAATGAACAGCAACAGCAACACAGGTTTTTGTAAAGACACACCATATACATTTTTTTAAAAACAGAAAAAATCTGTCATACAGGCATGGATGCTTTATTTTCATAGAATATATTCAACACATCCTTCAAAACAACAACATTGATAAATTGTCAGGCTGTAACTTCGCTGATAAACATTGGACTTATGGAAAGTGCTTTGTGGAACATGTGGAGGGTTTACGGAAACTACACCGGCAGAGTTAATGGTTTGTGTCCCATGTCCAAATATACCTGATGATCGCTCAGAAATGTGTAAACAACATCCTTAATCATTATGCGCCTTTCCACTCACTAGCTTTGCAAGGTTTGCGTTAAAAAAGTTGACAACACTTTCCTTCCTGTTATGCAAATGCAAGTAAACCACCAAACAAGCGAGTAGTATTTGCGTGAAAAATGCTATGTAGATCTCTCCTTCCTTCGTCCATCTCATCCCAGAATAGCTGCTTAGCTAGATTGTCCCAAAACACGAACCCCTTTATATCTCCTAGTGAACAGCCTCACGAGGCGGCAGGTCCCCATACTGAACACTCAGGAGCAAACGAATCGTCTCTCATCCCTCGTCCACAAAGGCAACGCGGTACGTGAGCTGGTGGCCATTGTCCCAGGCATACAACAGCCTCTCCTTGGGGTTATAGTCGATCTGCGTGGTGTAGGCATACTCGTTGACGAAGGGCAGGTGCGGCACGGCTTCGGTGCTGGTGTGGGTGTCGTAGGCGTAGCTCACCTCGCCGTTCTTCTGGTTGTATGTGTCCACGGCATAGAGCACGCCGCAGATGATGAAGCAGTTCCCGTACGAGTTCCTCTTCAGCCCCGTCCGCCACGTGGTCTCCTTCTTGACGGACAGGTCGCCGGGGTCCAGCCGGCTGATCATGATCATCTCGTGCTGGTAGTAGTCGTAGTCCATGGCCGGGTAGATGACCCACAGCCCGCTCTCGTCCACTGCAAAGTCGATGTCCGAGTGGCCCCTCCACTTCCAGGGGGTGGTGTCCTCGTAGACCACGTCGTGCAGCAGGGTCCAGGCCGACACGTAGCGCATGCGCAGGTCGTACTTGATGATGTTCTTGGTGAATGCCCGGTTGTAGTAGAAGGCGCCGTTGTAGACAACGTGGCCTGTGCCGATCCAGTTGTAGGGCAGCTTGTAGAGGTTGCTCCAGCGACCTAGCGCATGATACACACAACGTCATGGTCACGCACGTAGCACTTTGTTATCGTACATTATTGAAGATTAACATATAAGAAAATGATCTTTATTTATCCCGTAGAGAAGATTCTAGTGTCAGAGCAGAATTATAGAGGATCAAATAAAAACAAATATGTACAGTCAATATACACAATAAGAGAAGAAATATTTTATACAAAATATAGACAGTTGAAGTAGACCAGCAAACCAGGGTTTCAAATATGTTCTGCGGCCCCAATTTCACAATATTGGAGAGAGTAGTCTCTGACAATGACAAGTGATGATGAGTCCTACACTGTAAATTGATCCGTCTTGATATTCTTCTGGGCTCTAAGGACCCTATCTTGCACCCAGCGCAATTGACTTTCTACACTGACGCATGTATCGTTGCTAGTTTGCACCCGGTGCAAAGCTGATTTTCCCCCGCAGCAAACAGGCGCCACTAGACTTGCATCTGGAGAGGCGTGTCGGGGTAAAGCAGAGGCGTGTTCCGGCGCAAATGACACTTTGTGCTATTTAGGTGAAAATGCACCACTGCAATTGCGCAACTGATCGCCAAAAACCTGGTTTAAATGTCGTAGCGGGTAGCGCAGTTGCTATTTTGGACGTGGCGCAACTGCAACAGCTTACACACACGTAGATTATACACAACACAAACATAAAAACGATTGGCCTAATTCAAATATTATGGTATCAAAGATTGTTAATATGTGTGAAACGGCATAGAAATAGCATGTGGATTGTGGCTTCATGAATGAACACTGTAGTAGGCTATGCCATGCGTCAAAATAATAATAATAATAATAATAATAATAATCTCGAGCAAAGTATATCCCAGCCCAGCGTGTACAAGCCCATAACTTTTAGGATTGATGAGTATTTGATAGTGAGAAAACAGTTTTACCACGAGTGAGTGTTTAAAAGAATGAATGAATACGGCCAAGCGCTGGTGCGTGCTCCCATCATTTATCGCAAAAGTAATCTAGCCACTGTCATAATAGCGCAATAGAGCGCAACAGGTAAAGTTGCATTTTATTCAACATCTTGTCTTACCATCTTGTCAACATCTTCTATTTCATCATCTTCATTGGTCGTTTCAGACCGCGAGCACGTTTTATTGAAAAAGCTGCCGATTTTTGCACATTTGGCTGCATCTGTCTCCAGGGCTTTTCTCTTTTTAATTCTCGCTTTTTCTGCACCACCCTTGCTCTTTTTATTTTCCATTTTGCAAACACCCTTGCACTTCTGGGGCTGGAGTTGAGATGGCCCAGCGACAGTGGTAACAGCATACACGTGATACCCACTCAGTGCCATGACTGAACACCGGCACAAAATAAATAAATAAATAAAAATAATCATTGAACACCGGCCCTCGCAGCCCAAAAGTCAGACCGGCCCACCGGGAATTGTCCCGGTCCTCCCGATTAGCCACTCCGGGCCTGATCACGGCCAAAAGCTGTGTGCGCCTCCAGATTATATTATGAATCTCAAACGGCTGCCTGACGTCTCTGGTTCTTCCACTTCCACATCAATCTGAAGTAGACTGGACCGACATGGTGACATGATGCCCACGATTGTCTCCCGCGATTGTCTCCCTGCTGCCTCGTTGCTCCGCTACCCGCTGCCGAGACGGCAGAGCAGCGGGGGCAGCGGAGCAGCGAGGCAAAAGCGGGAGACAATGGGCAGGCAGTGGCAGTGGGCAGCGGGTTATATATATCGGCAGCGGGCAGCGGCCTTGGAGTAATGGCTATACTTCCATTTAAAGAAGGCTGTTTGGGATTATTTGGGCTCTCGGTTCCTGTTTCTCATTCGTTGCCTCACTTGTGCCATACTGCCGTTGTGTGTCCGACTGTACATGCTTTCGAATGTGTAAACAACACCCGCCCAACTCTACCTCTGATTGGCTTACCAGCGAATCGTTATTATTAATGCGATTGTCTCAGGCCCACTAACAAAGGAAGAACAGTAAAGAGAGAGAGAGATCTAGTTGCTTCAATTATAGTAACGTGCACATTTTATGGAAGTAGCGGTACCGTTGTTACATTACTCGTTACTGAAAAATGTAACGCAGTTAGTATAACAGCGTTATTCCCATCACTAGTAATAAAATAGTGAGAGTAAAATAGTGTGACAGTGAGAAAGCAGGGTTTGATGGTGGTGATCTTCTACAGTAAATGTGATGAGTGGAAGGCTTTGTTTCGCTAAATGAGGTTAATCCAGATCAGTAGTAATGAGCGCTTAATCTGGAAGGTGTGTGTCTAGACCATGGCTCCAGCGCCTCGGGGGAAGGGAAACAGAGTGGATTTCCAGCAGCCTGGTAGCGAGGTTCAGGGCAGGGTAATGAGCTAATTAGGGGACGGGGGGCCAACGACTTGACCTTGGAATGTAGCGTTGTTAGCACTCACCGGCGCGTCTGACCGATGGCTCTTCATGTCTTCATTCCAATCTACTGGAAATCAAAGGCTGGAGGGGAGCCGGTTAGATCAACACACCCTGCAGGGCCCCTATCTCCAGGGCTGCTCGTACAGACAGAATGTAGTGTTTACTATTCAGTCGTTCAGCAGAATGGGCGTGACCTACTCCTGAATTCAGGTGCATGTCTTTAAAGGCTGTGTTTCAGGTTAACCACCACTTTCGATCAATAGGTACATAAAGAACTCAATATATGTATAGCATTTTCTAAATGTCTCCAAAATGATGTTAAAGTCCAGTTTTTGTCATTTTTGGTAGTAAACTGCTGAACTAGTACCTACTTTTTCGTATTATATTACTTTTTGTGATACAACATCAAATACAATGGATAACAGTTTAAATTTTTATTACCAACAAGCAAACTGGAAATTCATTAGAAAATTAAACCTGCAACACAGCCTTTAAGGTGCAGCTAGGGCTTAGGCATCTGGCTCGTGGATGTGTATTCATGTTCAGGATTTGTTGTAATGACATTTGAAACAAATAGCTAAAATACATTGATACCACAACTGTGTAGTCACTCAATGTTATTTGTGTAATGGAATTACAGCAAAAAAAATCACGAAAAAAGACAAAATAATTCATATTCCCGACCCCCTTCTTGTCATTCAGCGTGTGTTTTTCATACGGTACAAAGGCCCAGCAGAGCAGTGAGTCTGGCTAAATCTGCCTCTCAGTGCGCCGTGCTACTGATTAGCTCGACGCATTAGGCACCGGCGTGACCAATTAATTAGCCTAATGGTTGGGTGTTACCGTGGGAACCGAGGAGATGGGGCCCGCAGGGGAAACTCGTTTGATTGGATATGAAATGGTCAAGTGCCAGCCGTGACCTTGTTTAGTTTGACGCAACACATATTTTATGCATGTCATTACATATTTACATATTTTATTACATATATGACATATTTCCACTGCCGTCGTTGTTTATTGACATACATGAAACCGAAATGTAGCCAGCGTAGTTGAAATACGCTGACCTGACTGCAACTGTGATTAATATCTAAATCATTTCAAAGCTTTACTTTGAAATGCCTCATATATTAAGGAAGATAAAATCCCCATCCACGCTTAACATCATGGAGAAGATACAATAGAAAGCATCCATTACTGTAAACTAGAACTCTCTCAACATCATGGAGAATTCCGCCATTACTGAAAGATTGAAAAAACTGCTTACTACTAAATTACAGAACAAATAACACTGTCTGTGTCAAATCACTCCACATATTTGATAACTATATAATAATGAAACAATTGGATGGTAATTAGATAATTAAATAATGAGTTGGGAGCTGAGAAGGTCTCCACAAGGTCAGGGTAATAACACGATCCACCTCCAGCAGCCGGTCGGAGCCCGGAGGTGACAGCACCACTTAGTTTTTGAATTGTCGGATTTATTTCCTCGGTATTATTTATTGTGTTCATCGTCCTCAGCC
The DNA here is from genome assembly GCA_900302595.1 of Gadiculus argenteus. Lineage (NCBI taxonomy): Eukaryota > Metazoa > Chordata > Actinopteri > Gadiformes > Gadidae > Gadiculus > Gadiculus argenteus. The sequence continues at coordinate 17,064 of OMLJ01112407.1, forward strand.
TCCATTGTCCCCCAAGGACACAGAATGGCTGCTTCTCCAATCCTCGCCGGCCAACCCATGTCCTCATAAACCACCGTTTATTACTCTGGTCCATGCAGGCCAGAGGTCATGCAGGTCACTGTCTCCTCCGGTCCCATCGTCAAGGTCAAAGGTCAACTGCCTCCGGAGTCCCTCAAGCGTGTCTTCATGGATTGCATGTGTAGTCTGCTTTGTGCGTTTAAGGACAGGAGGGTGAGGAGAGGCAGAGGGTTGAAGAGGAGAGTGGTGGGACTCAACCCAGGTCCTTTGTAAGATACTGGGTCCCTCACATTTAAGATGAGACACTGTGTCCATTTTCATTACACCTCTTGATTTCATATTTTAAAAAGATTATTGTACGAAAGTTTACCTTCACCAATTTCAGCAAGTTACCAAATCTTGGAGAGCAATACGTGGCGAGAAATACTTTTTGACGACAGGCTGGTTAACCAACTGTTACGGTACCGCAGCCCGTTCTATTGATTTCCCGTCAGCTGGGATGATACAGCAAGGTTTTGTGGAGCCACGGCATGTGATTGGCTACGAGGGAGGAGGATAGATAGGGTGTTGTTCAGTGGAGGCCTGTGGCGGGGAGCACCTGTCCATCACCCTGGGCACCTCAGGGGGGCTGGCTTCACAACTCGAGCAGCAGGCTTCACCCCGGGCCTGGGGCTGGGCTTTGGCCTGCTTTTTCATGACGTTGTGGATGGAGAATCACTTATAGAACACTGAAACGTGTTAATCTAATTACTAGAGCCTAACGTGGACTTGAAACAACGGGACAGTTTCAAACGTGCTTTGGTGTTAATGTCCTCCAAATTGTATGTTTTGTGTCAACAAAATACTGTATACCATAAACCGTTCATTCCCTTATCATAACTCATATTGGTCAAGTTTGGACATTATGCTCTTTTGTGCTCTGAATTATCTTGAATGATCTATTCCCAGCATGGTCGGAGAGACATATGAACAATTTAATCTTGATCACTGGAGCATTAAACCCTGGTCACTAGAGACGTGGATAAAAAACACGACTTAATACTTTAACAAATTACGAGAGGTCGAGAAGGACTAGGGTTGAATGATTATGACTTTATTGTCACCACAGAGACAATATTACCTGAGTTAGTTTGACAAAGAACTTACGAGTGATCCTAAGGTTGGTTTGCAAAGAACCGCCGCAGGGTCCTAGACCCTGTGCTGGATCCCAGAGTTGATTTGCAAAGGACTGCGAACAGTCCATCACTCAAGATTGATGGTCAAAGAACTGGCGCGTATCACCTGAACGCTGGGCTAAATCTCCCATTTTATGGCCTCCCCTTAATGCCCCTGGCCAATCATAATGCCTTAAACTACGGGCCATCCCCGCTCCCCATTAACATTTATCGTCCTGCCCACAATGTCTAAAATACATGTGATACAGTAATCTAGTATTATATAAAAAGGATTACGTATTAAACATTGTAGTTACATGAAGTTACATATTACATATTTGTTACATGATATGAGGTTCTTGATTAAAATCCATTCATCGCGGGGGGTCACATGGTGTCATGGTGGAGTGAAGACGTACCTCGCAAGCTCTCCTCGCATATTACATAATTTATCGGCTTAAAACCCTATTTCTCGACTAAAGTCACGTTGTTTTCCCCCTCACAAGCCTTTGTCACTTTACTGATACCTTCTATCCGGTTATCATGTCGAACAAACCTGGCAGAGGTAAAAACGCAAAGTCCGAGCAGTCCCTGCTAACAAATGCCTTTGCTAGCAAACCATCAACGCCGAGCAACGCAATCAGCGAACCTTCAAAGGGGAGCGATGCCAACGTGGAGATATCACACGGGGCTCTGAAAGAACTGCGAGAGGCCATCAAAGCTGATGTGGCCGCTATGAAAGACGAGCTACGTTCTTCTATTTCATCCCTTCAAGCTACCGTTTCTGTGCACACCGATAAAATATCCGACATTGAAACCTCTCTGACGGACGTGGGTAAGCTTGAAACTTGCTACGCTGCTTTGCAAGATGAGAACTCCAAGCTGTATGCTAAATTAGACTCCCTGGAAAACTTCTCCAGGAGAAATAATGTAAGAGTTACGGGTTTGGGGGAGAAAGTCGAAGGAAACCACCCCACTGCTTTTATGGAAAAGTTCCTGATCAAGGTTTTTGGAGAAGACAGTTTCACTCGCCCGCCTGTGGTTGATCGTGCCCACCGCACTTTAAGACCGCCGCAGCCGACTGGTCCCCCGTGGGCGATGGTGCACTACTACCGGATGCACTACTACCAGACGGAGAGGATTCTACGGATGTCGTACGAGAGAGGCCAGCTGACCTACCAAGGAGCAAAGATCAGCTTTTACCCCGACCTCAGCGCGGATCTACTACGCTCTACTACAGGGTGCTCTACTACACCCTGCAAAGCTCCGGTTCGTTTTCAACGGGAAGAAGCAGGAATTCGCTGACCCCTCCAAGGCGGCTGCTTTTGCCAAGTCCAATATTCTTACGGTGGGCACGGTGAGAAACAACAGGGAGTGATGGTATGTGGGACTTCAACCTTGTTGTAATTGACTGTGATCTTCCTACACAAACTAACTTGTGGTTATAACGTTTCTAGTCTACTTCAATGTTAATCCAGTGCTATTAATCTGAATAGTACACGTTGCCAATGTTTACAGTTTGTGTGATTCTATATTTGAAAACTGCTGCAGCTATTAATACTTTTATGGATCAGTATGGTATGGTTGACCCTTGGTGCTTTCATTCCCCTAACAGTAGGGCTTTTTCTTTCTTTTCGCCAGTCCACCATACGTTTTCTAGAATCAACTTTTTTATTTTAGATTTTAGGCTTTTGCCCCTTTCCACCCCACCTATTTATCACGGTATAGTTATATCCGATCATGCCCCCCTTTCTTTTGAACTGAACTTTCCTGATCAACCTGCCCTATATAAAACATGGTGCTTGAACCCTCTTTTGCTCTCTGAGGGTGCATTTGTGACATTCATTCAAAAACAAATGAGGACTTTTATTGAAACAAATGCCTCTCCGGAAGTATCTCATAGTACCATATGAGAAACACTAAAAGCTTACCTACGCGGCCAAATTATTGGATATGCTTCACACACTAAAAAAGCTAGGATGGCTAAATTAGAAGATCTGTCTGCCCAGATTTTGAAGCTAGACAACCAATATGCCTCAACACCCAATGCTGAACTCTACCGACAATGGATTAGTCTTCAGACAGTTTGATTTAGCTTCCACTTCAAAAGCGGAACAGTTGTTATTGAAATCTCGACATACATTCTATGAGTTTGGCGACAAGGCAGGCGAGTTTCTCGCTCACCAAGCCCGCCAGGCTGCCGCCTCGTGCCAGATTATCCAAGTTAAGACCACCTCGGGCGTGGTGACCACAGACTACAAGGAGATCAATGATTCTTTTGTCATTCTATACCAATCTATACACTTCCGATTGTGACAATAGCGCTTCCGACTCTTTTTTTACAATTTGACACTGCCCTCCCTTGTTGACTCTCAGAAAAGTGACCTGGATTCCCCTCTGACGTTAAAGGAAATTTCAGATTCCATTTTAAGTATGCAATCTGGGAAATCCCCCGGACCGGATGGGTTCCCAGTAGAGGTTTTTTTTTATTTGCCAAGTATTTATCCCCTTTAATGCTATCTATGTTAAATTAATCATATTCATCTGGTCATCTCCCTGAAACCTTGAACCAGGCCTTTATTTGTCTCCTACACAAAAAGGGCAAAGATCCTTTGTGTTGTCAATCTTACAGACCAATTTCCTTTTTAAATTTAGATTATAAAAGCCTTCTCCCAGATCTGGTGCTGTCTGAACAAACCGGATTTATTCCAAGCAGACGCTCATTTTCTAATATTCAGAGGCTTCTTCATATTATTTACACTCCCACCCGGTCTGAAATCCCTGAATGTGTAATAAGCTTAGATGCAGAGATAGCTTTCGACCGGGTGGAGTGGGAATATTTATTCATGGCAATGAGGAAATTTGACTTTGGCAAGGATTTCATTTCTTGGGTTGAACAGTTATATGCCTCTCCCTTAGCTTCCGTTAATACAAATAATTTACAATCAAAATATTTCTCACTATATAGAGGCACGAGACAGGGTTGCCCACTGAGCCCTCTTCTATTTGCCTTGGCAATAGAACCCCTTGCTGCTTCCCTACGTCAGTGCCAGGCAATTGAGGGGATAACCCGAGGGAATACTACACACAAACTTTCTCTTAACGTTGATGATCTTCTTCTGTATATTGCTGACCCAGTCTCATCATTGCCGCATGTTCTGTCAACATTAGAACAATTCTGAAAGTTTTCTGGTTACAAATTGAACTTACATAACAAATTCTATCCCATTAATTCATCAGCTCTAAATATACCTTCTGCTATTTTTTCATTCAAGAGAGCGCCCTCTCATTTTACATACCTCGGGGTAGTGGTACCACGCTCCTTCCATAAGCTATATAAACTAAATTTTACACCACTACTCGATCGGTGCAAGCAGGATATGAGTCGGTGGCGTGCATTGCCTCTTTCGTTGGCCGGATTAATCTAATAAAGATGAACATCCTCCCCAAGTTTCTTTACTTATTTCAATGTATTCCATGCTTAATTTCCTTTATTTTTACTGGGCTAGCAATATACAAAAGGTTATGGTATGGGCTAAGTGTGGTCCCGGTGTGGAAGCTCCTGCTTGGGTTTGAATTGGAATCTTTTAAATTACTCCACTCGCTGATAACGGCTCCTTTACCTCTTAATTCTGGCTCCTTTGAGAACCCCGTAGTTGCCCATACCATAAAGATCTGGGTTCAATTTCGAAAACATTTTGGATTGCAAAGCGCTTCACTACAGGCTCCTGTCCTTTCAAATCATCTTTTCACCCCCTCCATGTCAGATCTGGCGTTCCGGGCCTGGCATGGCAATGGAATTAAGCTTGTTCAAGATTTATATCTCAACAAGATATTTGCTTCCTTTAGGCAACTTTCAGAGAAGTACTTATTGCCCTGTTCCCATATGTTTCGGTATCTGCAGATTAGACACTTTGTTCAAAGTGGTTATCATCCCTTCCCTGCTCAACCACCAGTGTTGGGAGTAACAGCGTTTAAGTATAACGGCATTACTAACAGCATTATTTTTTCAGTAACTGAGTAATCTAATTACTTTTCTCATCGTTACAACGCCGTTATCGTTACTGATAATGTAAAGTGGCGCGTTACTATGAAGCAATTTGGTTGAATGAAGCGCGCGCCTGTTGCCTGCTCTCTCCAGGCAGCTGGAGAGAGCAGGCACCAGGCGCGTGCTTCGCAGTGGGGATGAAATCTGACACCGTTGCAAATGCGATGATTGAACGCGCACAACCAATATTTATTTTCTATACATATGGCAGGCGATTGAGTTCAAATAAATACCAAATGTTCTAAAATAGTGTTTTTATTCTTCAATCAGTTAATATAAACATTTTTGACGTTAAAAATGTCATAGAACGTAACAGCATTATAGAACATAAAAAGTAACGCCACAGTTACTTTGCTGAGTAACTAATTACTTTGACAATGCGGTTACTAACTCAATTACTTTTTGCGAGAAGTAATTTGTAACTCTTTTCTCACGTATTTTGACATTACCCAAATTACAGACTGGGTTGATTCGTAATGTATAGAGTAGTGCCATGAGTGTGTATCCCTTGTCAGAAAGAGTGGTTTCAATTTTATTTTATTAGGGGTCAAGCAGCGAAGCTGCGAAGACACTTATTGTTTTCCAAGGAATTCCGATTATTATTCCGCCATGGGAGTCTATGGCAGCCCATAGAACGCCTTGGTAAAAAGTTGTGAAATTTGGCACACTGATTCACAGCGAATTTGGGGTTGCCAGCTAATGAGCTCTAGCGCCACCAACAGGTCAAATGCATCAAATGCACAGGACATGTATTCATGTTTATAACTTTTGACCCATCCGTCCACTCTTCACAACCAAGGTATCATTGGAATCCTTGGGCCAAGCCGAGTTCAACGCACCCTATGCCGTACTTTTGCACATGATGGATTTTCCGCCATCTTGGATTATGTCAAAAACCTTAAAAATGCTACTTCTACCACAAATTTAGTCCAATCCTCTCGCAACTTGGCAGATATGATCTTCTGACCATGCCTGACAAAACTTCTGAATATGGTTCCTACAGCTAAAACCGTTTGGCCACAAGATTAAATCAAATCTGAGCTCTAGCGCCACCAACAGGTAAAAGTTGGACATGCATCCATTTCCTATTTGGGGTCGCCAGCCCATGAGCTCTAGCACCACCAACTGGTCAAAGTTGGACATTTTAGCCCATAGAACACCTTGCTAAAAAGTTGTGAAATTTGGCACACTGATTCAGAGTCCCATTCCGCTTGACCCCCCAAACTCTTATTATTATTTTATTTTTGTTGATGTTATTTATTTATGCATTTAATTATACATCAAGAGGGGGGTTGGGGTGGGGAGATATTGATATATTTCAAGGTTGATTTTGTAATTGTTTTTTATAAGGTCAAAACTAAATAAAGTTTACAAAAAAAATTCCATTAATCGCATTGTTTATAAACCTGATCTTAAACCACTATGACTTATCACTTATCACACGTGTTAAAGAGATGAGCCCTCCAAAACCAACATGAATTTAAACAGTAAAATATGTATTGTGGTAAATAACAATGCCACTTTATTGGTCTGTGGCATATACAGTCATAATCAAAAAGCTGGTAGTGTCTGATTTTAACCGGGGTATGGATAACTTTTAACTCTAATTTGAAGCTTACAGAAAAAACATTCTAAAGTTACAGGAGGGCGTTGGCCGTCTGGCCATGCAATGAGGCAGTTGGGGTTCATCTTTGTCCAAAAGATGAACCCCTGACCACCTCATTTACGTATGGAGATCAGGGGTTCATCTTTTGGACAAAGGGACAAACTAGAGCATTAAACCCTGGTCACTAGAGCACTAAACCCTGATCCCTAGAGCACTAAACCCTGATCCCTAGATCAGGGTTTAGTGATCTTGGTATATTAGTAGAGATGCACTGATCAGGAATTTTGGGGCCGATCACCGATCACCAAAAGCAGTATCTGCCGATCCCGATATTGCCGATCACCGATCACAGCGTCAAATCCATAAATTCTTCAATATTGTTGTCTCATGTAACTTTCATATATTTAAACAATGATTCTTCTTACACAACATTGACAATGTATTATTAAGTATAAAAATTGGGAGATGAGAAAGTATCATGAATTGATTGTTTTATTGCAGCAATAATTATGTGAAATGACCGACGATGCGTCGCCCAGTTGCGATGACATCAATGACTGCACGCTGTGCCAAAATGCCCTCATTCACAGCGAGCTGGAGTGTGTGCGCCATGCACGGTAGGCTTGGTAAACCAGTATCCTTCATAGCCTTCGCCATGTTACTCGCATTATCCCGTAGGATAACGTGTACTTTTTCCTTTGGGATCCCCCATGCTTGGAACAT
>OMLJ01112412.1:0-11162 GCA_900302595.1 Gadiculus argenteus
TGACACTCTAAGAGGATTCAAGAGCTTCGTTGTTGACTTCATGATTCTAATGGCTAAGGACTTTGCCACACCATCTCTCAGCATTTCTGACCAGAGTCCTGGAAGACTTCAGTTTGACCAGAGTGGCCAGCGTGATGAGGATTTGGTCCCTTTTCTGATCAGGAAGCGATGGGAGTCAGAATCACACCCATACATCTTCTTCAATGGTGACCATGTCTCCATGACCTTCATTGGCTTCCATCTTCAGCCTAATGTCAATAACTCTGTGGATGCCATCGACCCCTCTTCCAAGAGGATAATAAAAAAAGACGTCATGACTAAGGAGCTCTTTGACGGGCTAACGTTACAGAGAGTTCCGTTTAACATCAACTTTGATCAACTACCAAGAGGGGAAAAGATTGAGAGAATCTGCAATGTCCTTGGAATCCAGTGGCCCCTTGATCCTGACGAAACATATGAGCTCACAACTGACAACATCCTCAAGATTTTGGCAATCCACATGCGATTCAGGTGTGGCATCCCTGTCATTATTATGGGTGAGACAGGTTGTGGTAAGACTAGGCTCATCAAATATCTGTGTGAATTGCAAAGAGGTGGAGTGGCTACCGAGAACATGAAACTGGTGAAAGTCCATGGAGGAACAAGTTCAGATATAATCTACACCAAAGTCAGAGAAGCTGAAGCAATATCTTTGACAAACAAAGAAAACTTTGGCTTTGATTCTGTCCTGTTCTTTGACGAGGCTAACACAACAGAGGCTATCAGCAGCATCAAGGAGATCATTTGCGACCATACAGTGAAAGGTGAAAGTTTGACACTCAACTGTGGATTGCAAATAATAGCAGCATGCAACCCTTATCGAAAACACACAGAAGAAATGATTACAAAGCTAGAGTCTGCTGGCCTTGGTTATCGAGTCCGAGCTGAAGAGACAGATGAAAGGCTTGGTTCCATCCCTCTCCGCCAATTAGTTTACAGAGTTCAGGCCTTGCCACCAAGTATGATTCCTCTGGTATGGGATTTTGGACAACTGAATGATAATACAGAGGAAATGTACATTCAACAGATTGTGCAGAGAGTAGTTGAACTCAAAGAAATCAATAGCGCATACATCAAGATCATCACAGATGTCCTTGCAGATTCTCAGAGATATATGCGAAAAAGAAAAGACGAGTGCAGCTTCGTCAGTCTGCGGGATGTGGAGCGCTGCATGCAGGCCTTCATGTGGTTTTATGAGAACCACTTCATGTTCTTCACAGAACTTGAAGAATTTGAGAAAAAACAGCGAGGTCTCAAGAATGAAGTACACCAGAGAGAAAGAAAGGTTCGCGACCCTGTGCTCTGGTCTCTGATTATGGCTGCAGGGGTCTGCTACCATGCCTGCTTGGAAAACAAATACGAATACAGACAGGAATTCTGTAAAAAGATGGACTGCACCCCAGTGATAGTAATGCAGGAAATCTCACTAATGCAGGATCTACTTTTAAGTGGGGTGCCTATGGCTGAAACAATTGCAAAAAACAGTGCACTCAAAGAGAATGTCTTCATGATGGTCCTATGCATTGAACTTAGGATTCCCTTATTTTTGGTTGGAAAGCCTGGAAGTTCAAAATCTCTCTCTAAAACGCTTGTGGCAGATGCAATGCAAGGCCAAGCTGCTCACAGTGAGCTCTTCAAAAAGTTGAAACAAATCCATTTGGTGTCCTTCCAGTGCAGCCCTCATTCAACCCCAGAGGGCATCATTAACACATTCAAGCAATGTGGTCGTTTCCAAGAAGGCAAGAACCTAAATGAGTACATTTCAGTTGTGGTACTGGATGAAATTGGGTTGGCCGAAGACTCTCCTAAAATGCCACTTAAAACACTTCATCCTTTACTAGAGGAAGGGTGCATTGATGATGAACCACTGCCTCACAAGAGAGTTGGCTTTATCGGCATCTCCAACTGGGCTCTCGACCCTGCAAAGATGAACAGAGGCATCTTTGTCTCCCGTGGGGACCCTGATGAGAAGGAGCTCCTTGAGAGTGCTAAAGGCATATGCTCATCTGATGCAATGCTTTTGGAGGCAGTAAGAGATCTCTTCCAGCCCTTTGCCACGGCCTACTTGAAGATCTGCCGAAAACAAGGAAAGGGCTTCTTTGGTCTCCGTGACTACTACAGCTTGGTGAAGATGATTTTTGCAATAACCAAAAGTACTGGAAAGAAGCCCAGTGAGCAGAAAATTGCTGAAGCAGTGTTGAGAAACTTCAGTGGAAAAGACAATGTCAACATACTCTCTGTTTTCACTGATAGGCTTAAAATCACACCCAATCTTGAGAGCATTGATGTGACTGACCTTGTGCGACAGAACATTTTGGTGAGCGGACAGGAAGAGTGCAGATACTTGCTGGTTCTAACTAAGAATTATGCTGCCCTGCAGATCTTGCAGCAAACTTTCTTCTCAGAAAACAGAGACAGAAAACAGCCTGAAATAATCTTTGGCTCCAGCTTCCCAAAAGATCAAGAGTACACCCAAATATGTCGCAACATCAACAGAGTGAAGATCTGCATGGAAACGGGGCGCACTGTGATCCTCCTGAACTTGCAGAACCTTTACGAAAGTCTCTATGATGCTCTTAACCAGTACTATGTCTACCTTGGAGGTCAAAAATACGTAGACCTCGGACTTGGAACCCACCGCGTCAAATGCAGGGTGCATAATGACTTCAGACTCATCGTCATCGAGGAAAAGGAGGTTGTCTACAAGCAATTCCCAATACCACTCATCAACCGGCTGGAGAAGCACTACCTGGACATCCACTCTGTCCTCAAGAAGGAGCAGAAGAGTACTGTGAAGAAGTTGGAAAGATGGGTGGAGCAGTTTGTTTCTCTCAGCAAACAACACACTGTGGGGCCTCAGGGGTACAAATACCAGGCACCAGATGTCTTCATCGGCTACCATTCGGACACATGTGCTTCAGTGATTCTTCAAGTGATAGAAAGGAACAGGCAGGAAATGGAAACCCCTGAAGCAGACATACTGCAAGCATCTGAACTGGTGCTGCTGAACTGTGCCACACCTGACTCAATTGTGCGTCTGGATTGCACAATGCTCCCCAAGGTTGAAAGTGAACGACTGTCTCACATCTACTTTGAAGAGCAGAATACCAGTTGTTTGGCTGACTTCATCATTGCTCACATGAAGCAGGATACCTATTGGCATGCATCCTTCACTGAGGTAATATACAAAGGGCAATATTTATTATAATGCAAACTCATCTATGTACATTTCTGCTAATTCCAAGTGATATTTGCAGGTGACCACTTTCTCCAGGCTTCTTACAGCCCCAGACTTGGAACAACTGGAGCAGTTACCTCATCCTGTGGAGCTGATATGCTTGCAGCAGTTTGAAACAGAGCAGTCTTTCCTCAAGAAGATCAGGTTTCTATAGATATGGATATTCATTCTTTGGGGGGGTGTTCTTGTTGATGATTTTGTTCAGGATTGTATGATCTGTATTGTGTCGTCACTATAGGCTTTTTTTCACAACTAAAAATGGAGGAAACAATGATTCTGGAAACAAGATCCTCATTATTCAAAGTGATTTTGATGAAGCATCTCACAGTGCACATCTTGTTGCATCTGCGAAGTAGGTTGAGTCTATATTTATTTATAATTATTATTATTTTTCAAATTATTTTAAATAACATTACTTTGGACTAAGGGATTTTTCTGTTCGTTTCCAGGTATTCATCCCTGAATGAAATGACCAAGATCAAACAAAATATTGTGGATAACAATATATTTGTATACTTTATCACCAAACTGCCAAGGATGGAAGGGGGGACTTCTTACGTTGGCTTTCATGGAGGTGAGGGGGTTACGAAACGTTACACTTGATTTTTTATCATACCATTTAAAATACATCCTAGGAGTGCTGGTTTGAGCTGTTTCATTCTTCAAAGGGCCATGGAAATCGGTTCATATTGATGACCTGCGGAAAACCAAGGATATCGCGTCAGATATCAAGGCTTTGAGAAACCTGACAATCAGTGAACTGTTTGACGAAAACAGGACACAGCCCAAAGGTAAACATGTGGGATACTTACCTTTACCAAATTGCAATTAACTCATTTTTTTCAATATTGCATGACATGTTTGATTGTTTACAGCTATGGAGCATGATGATATGGAGTATTCTAATGGATCACAGAACATCACAGAGGTTCAAAACCAAGTTGTAAGTAATTTTCTGTACCAATGTATTCAGGGGCATGGCACAAACACCAAACAATATTGCAGTCCCCTTATTCCCTGTGGTTTATTCCCATCCCCAACTTGTGACCTTTGTCTTTAAACTTCTGCTTCTCTCTTACCTGACTTCTGTCCTACCTACCTGCTGTAGGGATGGGACTATGTCCTGGACACCACAGCTCTGGTACGTAGCTGTGTGCAGAGTGCAGTGGGCATGCTAAGGGACCAGGTGGAGAATGGCTACCGCAGTACGAAAAGAGTGGAAATCTTACTGACCCTTCTCGACGACAACAAAGACTTCAGAGGTTGCACCAACTCTGCGGTCTCTTTAGATTTGGTTTATACATGCAGACGTCTGTGGTAACACTGACCTATAATCCTTTTGGATGTTTCAGGCACATTTCTTAGGATTGTGAAGAGGCGCCTTCACTCCTTGTTGTTGACTCAGAATTGCAACCCTCATTCGCTGATCAAAAGCAACTGGGTGATAAAGGAGGCCTCAAATATTGATGCCCTACAGGAAGGAGGAACATTCAGGTCAGTCTGCCCTTTATCATTTGATTTCACTCAATGGGAAGTCCCAGACTCATTTTGAATTAAGGTTAGTACAACTTCACAATCCACACATTCTGTTTTTGTAAAGCGAATAAATGTATAATGGTATGCTCTATACAGTTCAAATGGGACCCGGGAGATAAGACCTGCTTTTAAAACAGCCGTTCTCACCTCTTTGGCTTTACAGGCACACACTATGGAAGCGTGTCCAGGCGGTTGTCATTCCTTACCTAGCCCAGCTGGTCTCCATCATCGATCGAGATCAAAATCTAGACATTCTGCTCAACTGCAATGAGCATCTCAAGACGTTGTGGCTTGACATCTTTGGCAAAGAGAAGCTGTTGGAAGTGCCATCGCTGACAATTGATCTCAAGTAGGTTGTCCCGGTCATGCAAGTAATCATGGTTGGCATTTATTATTATTATTATTATTATTATTATTATTATTATTATTATTATATAATATCTTTGTATTTTATGGGATAATATTTCATATATGTATACAGTTTGCATATCATGCTCTCTCTGTCACAGCTCTGCAACAAGAACCATCGTCGTGCTAAACTGCTTTGCTCTAGACAAAAACATCAGTTGCAGCATGCCCTTCAGTTGGAGGATAAGGGACTACCTGGAGGAGCTCTGGGTTTATGCTCTCCAGCATGAAGGTAACATAATGCAGCACACAAAATCTCTATGTTAATCGTTGAGGCAGACAGGTCGGTTTCCACAAGCCAATCCTGACTCACCTTGGTCTTTGTTGACAGGCCAAACGCAGAGTCAGTTTGATGAGTTCTTTTGGAAGACTCACCTTGGCCAATCCATCGCAAAAGCAAGCCTGGCGATACAGTCAGAGTTTTTCCAGCGATACCTACAGGACTTTATCTCCATGACGATGAATGTTGAATCCCAGGAAAACCTTCAGGTTGTCGTTTGGTTTATCGAAAATCCCTTTCCATGGCTACATTTAAGTTTCCTTTTAGGTTGCTTGGAGTGCTTCAGGTATTTATACTCTTCTCTTTTACTGTCCACTGATTTAGCTCCTTTGCAGCGCATTAAACTGCTGTGTAAATGAGATGCAGTCGCAGAAAATGGTGACACATAAGGAGGGGACCTCTCTTCCCTGGGTCCATGCTGCCTACTACCAGTTTAAGAACCGACTGCATAACTTTGCCAGAATGGTGAACCTTGAGCCTAGGATTACTCAGGTCCTCCTGAACCAGCATGATCAGGAAGGGGCAGAGCTGGTACGTCCCATTTACTTACCTTGTTTTACTTTGAAGAAGATTTTTGTCCAAGATCTATGCCCTCAAAGCACGATTTGGTTCCATGCTTGTGATATATGGGCCCTTGCAATTGGACTTCCGGATGTTGGTTTGATTAGTTTCTTCCCCGCTCCAAGGTTCTTGATATCTATGCTGCAATCGCCTGTGTTGAGTTTCTGGAACCCACGCAATTGGAAACTGACGGCCAGAGGCAAGCCTGGCTGAGGCAGGTGAAAAAGCTTCATGTTCCCATTGAGTTGATATGCTCTCAAGACAGCATGATGCACTATGGAGACAAGAGCAAGACAATGGTCTGCAGGGTTCGGTAAGTGTGACTTGATGCTGTCATTTAGGTTCACATGTTGATCTGTTATATTTATTTGAACTTACTTTTATTTTTAACTTACTTACTATTGCTGGTTGTTAATGTTCTTCGTCCTTCATTATGTTGTTTTGTTTAGGACTGGTTGGAACCGCATTTTTACCATGTCCCTGTTTGTGGAGCACATGTTGCTCGGAGATGAAGAGATTAATCTGAAGCCTTTGGTTCTGGACCATATGAGAGTTCTTGGGCAGGTTAGTGTCAACTGAACATACATACATTCCTTTGACTCCTTTTATAATCAGATCACTTAATGCAATAGCCATTAGGATTCCCATCTGGTAACATGCATTTGTTCTTCCAAGATTCTGGAGAAGAATTCAGACCTCAAAGAGCAGCACGCATTTGAGGAGGTGATTGGTGTACTCAAAGCCTGCAAAGATAAAGTGGTACAGAGCATCTTCAGGTATGGACTCATCTTGCACATCTTGGACTGTATTGTCTAGCCTCGTATTGTTCTAGGTCCTTGGATCTGAGACACTTCCTGTCTGCCCCCTCAGGTTTGGCCTCCAACTATGCCCTGTGTGTAAAGCGGACCCTCAAGATCCCCTCAGCCTGCCCTGTGACCACATCTACTGTGTGGCCTGCATCAAACAGTGGCTGGTCACTGGTCAGATGTACTGTCCCTTCTGCAAGCAGCCTGTTCCTGACGACTTCTCCACAACGCCTTCCGAGGAAATAAGGTATGAACATGTTTAGAAAACGTATAAGGGCTTCACCTACCGCAATTGTTGGTCTTTGATTTCCTGTGGAAATCGTAATAATTCCTTATACTATAACTGAACCTCTCTGTCTTTATTCTCCTGTTTAGGATTCAAATCAATCAACATGCCAAGTTCAGGACGCAGTGCAATGCTTTCTTCATAGACCTGGTTTCCACCATGTGCTTCAAGGACAACACCCCGCCCTGTTCGGCCATTATCCTCTATCTGCTGTCACTGCTCATGGTGGAGGCGGAACCTCTCCCCATTTTTGGAGGTAACCCAGGGCCAGCTGTGATTCATCTAAGCTGTTGAAGGCAGGGTACTGTAGTGCCGAGTTGTTCCTGTGTTTTTCCTTAAAGGTTGTATCAGCGATTTTTTTAGGCTGAAACATAAATGATCACATTCATCTGATATTTCCTCACAATCCGCTAGCTGCCCGCCCCTTAAGCCGGCCGTCAAAAAAACGGGTCTGGTGTGGTTGGTAGTGCCTAGTTCCTGTTCATTACTTTAGAAAGATTTCTAATGTGTTCTGAATATTCGCTTATTCATAACAAGTACCAGCCAGGACACAACAAGCACTTAGCTTGGCATTTATTCAGATTTGCACTATGATGAAATTGTTTTAGATATTAACACAAAAATGTGCTCACTTCTTAAGGGGGATGGCCTCTATATGCTTACCATATTCAGGACCCTGATGCATTCTCAGCTGAAATTGTGTTTATTTGTTAAGGAAATCTTTGGAAGTAATTTATTACAATATTAAAAAAGTATATTCCCCTCACATTTACGATCTGATTCTAATTCTGACTAACTGTGGTTAAGGGATATATAAAATATTACCTAGGGTGATGCCCAGCCGTTAGTTTTGGGTTCAATCCCCCATGTCCATTGTCTACCTGTAGACATCCTTGAGCATGATGCCCTACCTGCCCCTGAGAGTCACTCTGGATAATAGAATTGCCGTAGGTGTTTAAGAAGATCCTGCACCAGTGCCACCTCTTATATTAATTTCTTATTTGTTGATTTGATGATGTCCTTTTGCCCAGGGGATCGAAAGATTTTGACAAAGGCCCTCTCACCGTTTGACGAGTCTGTGGACAAAAACCCAGTGGTGCGCTCCTTTGTGCTCAAACTGCTGCTGAAGTTCAGGTGAGTCGAGGAGTAGGAGTCCTAGTCTGTCTACGTCATTGAGCAAAGCGTCAATCAGATGAATTTCAACGTTGCTGTTTGATATAATCCTTAACATATTTTTACTGTTGTTCTATAGCTTTGAAGAGGTGAAAGACTATCTGCAGCAGCATCTGACGGAGGTGGAGCAAAGCATCATCTTGGTCGAGACTGATAAAACCGAACTGTACTCCATGTACATTAACTGCCTGGAGGTATGGATGAAGGCATACATCTGCTTTGGCATACATCAACAATTGTTTCACCTTGTGTGTATGCTGTTCGATCAATACATACATTTGTGCTTGTTTGTATGCTTTTCAATCATTAATTGTTTTGACTTTGATTATAACTGATTCGCTGTACAAACATAATAGGATTCACACATACATTGCGATAGGAGCCTATTTTTACAAAGCAGTATCACTAAGTTTATTTCCCCCAATTTTGTTCATGTAGGACTCCATGTTTGAGCGGACGCAGTTTCGTTCCGGTGCTGAGCAACAGGCCTACCTGCAGGACGAGAGGGCCTTTCTCTCCAGCTGCACACATGCAGCATGCCCAGACAGCGCTACTGTAGAGCATCTGCAGCAGGTGGCCAGGGTGCGCATGGGCCTGGACATTGCCGCCATTCTGCTGGTACAACAAATGGAAGGTGTGTGATCGCATGCCTACATCGATTCCCCCGTAGTTGGATAAAAAATATTCATGTAACAACCGCAATTGTTGTATTCTGATTGTTGATTTAATGTTTTTTTTAATGTGTTTTTCTTTCATGTTACTTATGTTTGCCTTTGTGTGTTAACAGTATTGCAATTAGTTGATTCACTTTAACAATCAACAAAACCCCATATGTTCTTCATCTTCATCTATGTTCTGAATCAATCATTTATTTTTGAATCAAATTGTGACCACGAGAATAAAAAAATAATCAAATCTTGAGATACTAAAAGATACTTAACCCCTTATCCGTCTCATGTATTATGCTGGCGTTCCCTCTTCAATGTTTTGCACATAAGGAGCCCAACGTGAAGGCCAGGCTGCAATCAAAGACTTTTTGGCCGCTGTGATGGCACTGTGTAGTCAGAGCAACAACGACTGGTTCCGCGTCTACCTGATTCGCAAGATCTGCACTCAACATGGTGTGGAGTTTGTCCAGAGTCTCCTCAAAGTGAAGGATGTGCGATGGATCTTCCCTGAAGAAGTTCTTCAACAGGTACTGCTCTCTGACCTTCAGCCATGCCCAGTATTGTTTTGTTATTTTATAATTAATACAAATATTAATATTATTAGTAGTAGTATTAATATTATATTATTTTTTAGTAATTACCCATATGATCATTCCCATCCAGATATTTTTTTTAAACAAATCAAGCTTTTTATTTTACATTTCCTCCTCATATAAAGTTCATATTCAGAAGGATCCATCCCATTTTGACTGTGATTGCGGTTTTACTTGCAAATGTATTATAATAATGGAAGTATGATGCGCTCTCAATGCCATCTCACGTTGTCTCTTGAAGAGTGAGGAAGGCAGCCCCATTGATCATTTCCTTGTGTGCGGAGAGGACTACAAGACTATTCGAGATGCTCTGGATACGGTGCTGATGGAGGGCAGAGCGGATGTGCTGGATACAGCGTATGAGGTAACCAAGCATCGCTGAAGCTGTGTCACCCCTCATGTCAACTACTTTGCTCTCTGGAAACATCTTGTTTCTTTCTTTTTAGACGTGCAAGTGCTTGCCACAAAAGAAGGCGGTGTATCTTCTGTTGGCCCTCTTCAGAGAAGTCACCTCTCTCTACGGAAATGCCAAACGCCACCCCACACCCGAGGTACACCCTTGCATCACAAACATAAGCCATGCTCTCCTTGCTTCTTTTTTGCTTCAGTGCTTCTGTGTCTCATTGTACACATTTCCCGTTCAGCAATGCGGAGTCTTGGTGACTCACATCAATGCTTGCAGACTCCTGGATAGCGCAGAGTTAAAGGACTTTGCAAAGGCCTTGGTAGACAACCGTCTGGGGGCCTTGGCCGTTGTACCCGGGGCCCCTGGGGGCCGCTCTGCGGTGGTGGAGCTGACGATCCACATGGCTTCAGTCTTGCTCTGCACCAACCAGGGGATCCTCGTTCCCCTTCAGAACCTGGCACTGTCAACAGTGAACATGCAAGTGAGTGCATTAGCGATCTTCTCTTTAGTGAATCTTGCTAATCCGTGTGCATCAAAGAAACTATTTAAATGATAATAATATAATATAATTTATAATATAATGTATTTATTTTTGTGTTTGGTATTTAGTATTGATTGATGTATGCAAAAATGTACTTATTCATTGTATACTATATTAATCTTTTGTTTTAATGTCTTTGTCTTTTTCTTGGTGCAGCAAGCCTTCTTGCCCACCATGCCAGAGGACTTGTTGTTTGTAGCTCAACAGGCCATGGGAGCGGTGCGGTGGTACTGTAAGCCAAAGCCTTGAGCTCCACACTCTCATGTGTAAATGGTTGTCAGTTAAAAACATAATTCCGTTTTCTCCCCTTTCCCAACAGATTGTCCAAATAACCACCCCTGCGCCATCGGAGAGGTGTGTACAGCTCAGGCTTGTTTGTTTCTAACCACACAGCCAATATTGAACCTCTGTTTCAGACTTTGTTTTGCAGATCCCTTCAAGCAGCAGGAAACTGCTAAGCAAAACAACTCTCAGGATCTTTTAGACTGCTCATATTTGTTTTTGCTACTTCTATAGTGTGGTCGACCCTGGGTAAAAAGCATTTGTCTTGACTGTGGCGCTGAAATTGGAGGAACCCACCACATACCTGTGGCTGGTTTCACGACTGCTGAAGTGCAGTAAGTGCAG